>VRMD01002673.1:0-12635 GCA_009872375.1 Sminthurides bifidus | reverse complement strand
GAAACGGTTGAATTTCACCCAAGATCTGTCGCTTGTCGCTTGTCCACAGCTGATCAGATCCGCCACACCTTTGTCTCGAATCTCAGCATGGGGTTGCGGTACTGCGGGCAGTTCCAAACGTTGCGATTTCCGTCCTCATATTCTCCTCATCCAACTCCTTTAAGAAAGACATGCTCACGACGACGATGACATGTTGAAAATTAAAAGATTTGGGAAGGAAAGCAAACAATTTTTCCTCCGTTTCCACAAGTCGTTCAGTGATTTATAACATTTAAAAGACAAGCTTCATTCATCCCAAGTTCGAAATCTCGGCTCGAAGCCTCCCTTAGCTTCATCTGTTTAGGTAAGTCGGACGCTAAAAAATTAGACGGATTTTCGTTTGGAAACAATGCTGCAAAGACGCTTGTTTATCTTCCGCTCTAAACCCGGTACCCAGTGGAGTAAACCGTACTTGACAAGTTGAGAATGGAAGTCCAAAAGTGTTTCTCGCATAAGCCACATTCATGTGTGCTATGGAAGCTGTGGATTACACAATGGATTCATACCCTCTTGTTTTCCAAATTATTGGATCATTGACTACGCTTTGTGTGCGCCTTATCTCTCAATTCTCACGTGGCCCGTGAAACCGTTTGCAGCCAAGTGCGTACTCCTCTGCGTGCTACAGAGACAAGCTTATAATTGAGAAGCTTCCATTGAGGAATTTGTGCAACAAAGAAGTTAATAACGTAATAATGGAAATAATGCCTCCTCTCTTCAAGTGGAGCAGGGGTCAATTGAATTCTCTTCTCTACAGGAGTAGCAGCGGGATTAGAATTGTTATCCGCTTCGTGTCTTCCAAGAATAATTGACTCCCTGCTTTCCCCAGCTTACCCGAACCTAAACTCATTTACAGTTTTTCCATTATTTTCAACAAACTTTTAACATTTCACCTTCCTAACTTCTTCTGACCGCACACTTGCCCCAGGATCTTACCGTGGCCAGGTCAGTTCTTGCACTTCTTCGCATGGAATCTCATGCAAGTTGAAGTGCAACTGCCTCTTTTTTCTCTGACTCGGTATGAAAAAAAACACACACACTTTCTTTCCTCAGCTTCAAGTGGCCATACACACACTGAAACTTCTTTAGGTAAACAACAAAGACCAGCGGTGGATCATGTTGGAATCCTTTTATTCGGATCTATTGGGAAAGTAAACATTATATCCTAATGCGCTACCTTATTATCCCGCTCAGTATGACCACTGACGCAAATGCACATTTGTATCATTTTCCCCAACAGTTTTTCTGCTCCATTAAAAATCCCACAAAATTTCAAACACATTCCTTACAATTTTTACTCACCTATATGACTTGTATACTCCTCACTGCAATAGAGAGAGACCCTTTACATTTGTCACTTTAGGGACCGCTCGGAAATTTATTGCTTGCCTTCAAGAATTCATTAGGTTTCACAATTACCGAAAATTCCACCGCAATTCACACGTGTCCACTCATAGCACTGCCTCTCATTCTTCATAACGTGGGATTTTCTTTATTCGGCTGAGGTAACGACTCCCTCTCTCTCTCCCGGACTTGACCTACACTAACAAGTTAACGATTACAAATGCATTCTAGATTAGCTTGAATATTCTCCCGCATTGTGTGTCACTTCATAATATGCTTTCTTCAGCTTGTCGTAACGATAACATTCCATTGGATCATTTGTTGGGAAACAGGCATTTATTCCATTCAAACACATGCTATTATCACAGAAACTCTGTTAAGTTTGCCGGGGACTGGAGAAGGTCAATGGCGAATGTGAACTCATATGGGCTGGTATGCATGAGTGAATAGGGGCTTTGATGACTTTAGTCATTATAGCTATATGTCATACGCCATTACGTCATTTGATGAAAATGGAAATAGTCGTCTAGCTCGTCTGCTAGATGCTTAGCAACCATCATCCTCTGACTGTCGTCATAGGAACAAAGTTGCTTAACTCAAATCCCTGTTCCTGTTAGTCTTTTGGAAAATCAATCATTCCTATGTTAGTAATTTGCATTTTTATTTCCACAACACCGAATGAAGACCTTGATTCCTTAGGAATAACGAAAAAAATTATCAATGCACAGGTTTTTCCGAACGAGCACACACAAGGGTGGAAAAAAGAGTTGATAATTAAAATATTGAAATCACCTTTTTTCTCTGCTATGAAAAAAGGATTAATACATTGCAAATTACAAATGCAAACATGGTCGTGAGTTGCTTCAAGGAAGATAATTGCAGCTGCAGCGAGTAATGGCCTGATAATTTATGTACGATGATGGAATCTCCTGCGGACAAGCTGAGAAGACAGGTGTGGACGTGAGGTTGAATTTAGAAAATAGAAATTTCCGCACACACTCATCCAAGCGTGAGCACAGGTCGTAAGGAGAGGGAAGCAAACAATTTGTTTTCAGCATGTTAAAATTACCAGAACAAATGGGTGTAGAGAGATAGCAAAGTTGGAGTGTAAAATACGTGAATTAATGTGACAGGATCTAGCGTAATAGAGACGAAGAGAGAGAGAGAGAGAGAGAGCGCTGATATCGTTGCAGGATTTTGATTCGTCCCCGCGATAACAAATTACCTTTCCTCTTTCGCAGATTGGTGGAACTGTAGTTGAAGACTGGGATGAAGGAAGCATGTGTTTCTCATTAAGTTTTTGCGCTCTCCTGTTCCGGTTCTGTTAATTGCATTCCCAGAGCTGAAGGGAACAAGTTGAGGAGAGTCTGCATTATCATTTGTGCTCCGTCCTCAGTCAGATGAAGGCTTGTCTAAATTACAGCTAGTTAAATTACAATGACTGGTTGCACACTCGCAGCCGTGTGATTCGAAGAGAAACGCTGTTGCAATTCCACAGTCAAATTGCAAGAGCTGAAAGGAGAGAGAGAGAGAGAGAGAGAACTGCGAAACTTAAGGTGGGCAATCATAGCATCATATCACACATGTGAGGCGATAGGTTGCGTCTCTTCAAAGCTACGCAGATTGAGTTATACTGTTAGTCTTTGGCTGCTGCTGCTCCTGAGTGAGATACAGGGAAGGAGGGTTCTGTTCAGTGAATTGTAAAAATCTCTCTCGAAAAGTTACTTCATTTTTGTTGTCAAGTTCATCCCGCTGGAATCCTCGAATGAGACCGGGAGTATAATAGCATTGTTCTCTCATCTCCACTATTTTACAGCTCCAGGGAAACTCGCGTTTTGTTCAACCAGGGTAGAAAAAACTAGGAAGAGAGCTAGCGCTGAGCCGCAGTCACGGTTCTCACTCTTTCTCCCTATGATTTCCACGCCTCGAACTCTTCGATTCTTATTTCAGGCTTGAGCGTCGAGGCTTTGTTGTTGACACTGAAAAGTTCTGAGCCAGCCCTGCGCCTAGTACTCCAGACCTGATTCTCACTCTTAACTCCAACCCCCTTTGCCGTGCTAGGCATTCTCCAGCGAGGGAGCAGTCCAGCTTAATCCAAGGAGCCTTTTAATATAACTCTCCAGTCGGTGCACTGCCCAGTGTCAGTCGTTGTTTAACCGGTGGACGGTCTACATCTGGAAATCGCTCTCTGGAAAAACACATTCGTGTGTGCCACGTTTCCGTGACTTGTTACTCAAATCGTAGCTGCCTCCAAAGCTAATTTGGTATACACTGACTGAACTGAAAAGATTGTTTCTTTAAGTTTTTCTCCGTCGCCAAAGTTCTCAGTCATGTCAACATAGACTTGACTCGTTGTGGTTGCTTAAAAGTGACATTTTTTTGAACCCAGACTGACATAGTGAGCGGGCACTTGGCGTGCAAGCAGTCTTTTCAACCAGCTTGTGACAATGCTCTCAGATTTAAAAATTTTGTCAAAAAGTGCGTCACCCTCGCCAAACCGAGACATGTACTCACCGAAAAATTTGAAAACTACGTCGCCAACAATGGGTAAATCCAAGTCATCCCTCTTCACAGTCGACTCTCTTTTAGCTCCGAAAGACATTCAGGATTACGATTTGTCTCCGCCTGCCACGCCGCCAAGTCCCGCGAGTCCTAGTGGACTTCCGTCTCCCTCGTCAACAGCAAATGTGCTTAAGCCCTTAGCGATGCCAAATAATCATCCACTTTTCACTCCGTATTGCTTTCCCTTACCCGGGCAATCTTCTTGTTCACGGTCTTCCCTTCAGCACTCATCCGGGACTGGCCTCCTGGCCCGGCCTTAAGTTTTCTTCTAGCTCTAACGACGTTCCTTCGAGTAAGTTTTATTGTATTTTTTTAACCCAACGTTGCTAATGTTTCAAAAGTCTGTGACTTTGGAAATGACGGAAGTGACTCAAGCATTTGTCGAAGAATGTTATTTAAAGCTGGGAAATCCAATTTCCACAGATCCTTCAGATGACTCAGGTCACAAGCTTTTATCGGTGAAATGTACGCTACGGAAGCACAAGCCAAATCGCAAACCGAGAACACCCTTTATCCACGCAACAATTGGTGGCCCTTGAGAAAAAGTTCCGTGAAAAGCAGTATTTATCGATCGCAGAGCGAGCGGAATTCTCGTCCTCGTTAAATCTCACAGAAACTCAGGTAAGCCAAATTGTTTTTAGACCTATGCCACATAAGACTAGAGAGATGTAGAAGTTGAGATTTTAGTTGGAAAGTAAGATTCTTGGAAGAAATTCTTTTGCGATTCCATCCCATCCTGTAGAGTAGACCTGCTAGACAACTTGCTACGTGCGGTGATTACCTGTGGTTGACCACAGGTGAGCTGGATGCTCCGTGATGGGTGGGTATTTTCGGGTTGACAGATTATGAGCAGTTGAGAGTTGTATGACAACTCGTCATGTAGGAACCTCTCAGGTTCGTAATAATCGTTTCATCTCATGTCTATCCTGAGAGGAGGGATTTGTAATTTCTCAGCTTGCTCAAATGGACTCGTATGAATTACCGNGTTGTATGACAACTCGTCATGTAGGAACCTCTCAGGTTCGTAATAATCGTTTCATCTCATGTCTATCCTGAGAGGAGGGATTTGTAATTTCTCAGCTTGCTCAAATGGACTCGTATGAATTACCGTCCTGTGCACAGCTATAACACCTGATTACAACGTGTTGTTTTCTCTAAACTCTCTCTGACTTCAGTGGAACAATTCCACTCGTAAATTTCCCGGGTCCCCATCCACCAAAAACTTTTGTCTATTACAATTGCATTGTAAAAGAGATTCAAGTAAACTAGGACTCGTATAGCCCGGGACCTGTAAACTGCTCGTTGAAAAGAGTGGCTTCTTAGCAGGAGGTTGGAGGTGAAGAAACAAGTGTTCAAGGAGCTGAGTCTCTTGCTCTAATCACAGGCCCATTACATGTTTAAACTCCAGTTTGGAGTGTGAAGGAAAGCAATTCTTCTTTTGCAAACAAACTACCACCTGAGCCCTAGTCCATCACCCAGCCTTTCATCCTCTCTTGTCATTCTTCAAAAGTCTTTTCATGTCTTTTCCCACAAAAAAATCACGCATAGTGTGAAGGATAGCAATTCTTCTTTTGCAAACAAACTACCACCTGAGCCCTAGTCCATCACCCAGCCTTTCATCCTCTCTTGTCATTCTTCAAAAGTCTTTTCATGTCTTTTCCCACAAAAAAAAATCACGCACTTCTAGGAAACGATCATAGGAAGAAAAGCCTTTGAGAAATCTGTCACGCGGTAAATCGACTTCGTGAACAGCCTTCTTCAAAACATGGTTTGAGAAAAGTCACCTATCCCTCATACTTGAGTGTGTCATTGCTCACACGATCATGCAATTGTAGTATACCTGTGCCAATTTGTCGAATATGTTTATCCTTAAGTAGAAAATTCAGCTAGTTTGCTCAGTAATAGGAAGACATAGAGTCACAGGCTAATGGTAATCAGAAACGTTAGGAGAAAGGCAGTTACGAGCGTGTAGTTCCAAGGGATGCAGTATAGCATTATAAGCGTATGAATAAGACACGGTAATTTTCCTTTGGTGCGAGACTGCCCTCTAGCGATAGACACTGCTATGAATCGCGTATTAGCCAAGGGTTAACAAAGCACCTCCCAATCGTTTCCACCCTCTTTCCTTTCCACCAATCTTGTCGGCTTATCGTCATCCTTGAGTTAGAAGGCTAATTTATCCGTGTCGCTCTGTCTGATGCATTGTTCTATAGCGTTAGTTGGACAACCAATTCGTTTATGATCTGCTGGTGACACAGTGCAACCTGAGCTTACAGTTACTTGAATACAACACTCGGTTAATCGGCTTGGATTCGTCAAAGTGTCAGAAATTATGAAAAATCTTTGTAGTAGCTACGGCAAAACTAACATGGATTGCATGGAACGATTCCAAAGTTAAATTGTCACCAAAGCTTTAGCGAATGCTCCCAACTGAGGATATTAATGAGGGCAGGTCACCTCGTTCTAAATGTCATGTTGTGCTCGCGGATTCCCATGAGTTGGAGGTTGAAAATAACAAAATGATGAGAATGACCAGCATGTGTAGGAAGACTGTTGGAGGAAACGGCGGAGTTGGTTACAGGAAGCTTGGTTGACATGCAACTACTCATTAGTCACATCGTCCACTAAATGTGTACAGTGCGGTAATTAATCTTGGGAGTTTGCAAAGTTGAGAGCCTGCAGGACAGGAATAAAAATTTGTGCAAATATGCTTAATAACAGGATGAGGTGCGTTCCTACTTGGGGACTTGAGGAGGGAAGCGTGGGGCTCTTACGGCATTAGTGAATTGCGGCCATAAAAGTATAGATTTTATCCACCCGTAATTACAGGTACGACAAAGTAGTAATTAAACCCAGCCTAACTGTTTGTCTAGGCTGGATGGGTGAGCGGAGGTAGCCTTTGCCAGTGTTCTCAGAGTTGTTGGCGTCATAACTCAAGCGTGTTTGTCATTATTTCCTCCACGTAGCGTATATCTATTCGCAGTCAACGCCAGGCTGACACATGCAATTACAATAATGAATAAGTGTCGGTAAGCATTGTAAATTTAAATAGGTGGGGGAAATTTCCTCACAGTATCTCATGGATCAAAATGATATGTTGAGAGTTTGCGAAAATCATTTTTCCACACCAAAGCCTTCAACTAGAACGCGACTTGCTCATGAAGTGAGATGGCCTTTTAGTGCATTACTCCTTTCCGTCAGGAATATCATCATGACAGAGTTGACGAGAGTTCGTACCCAGGTCGTCGATTCGGCCCGTTTGTTCTTCTCCACGGACTGATGACAAAAATATTAGTGGTGGCTAGGAAAATTGGAGGGTAATAGCAGTGTCGTGTATTGATACATCCTGCGTTAATTTCACAGCCGTCACGGTCTGTGAGCACAGAGTCTTTTGTAAATATCATCGCAGTTTAGGCATCGTTTAGTTAAATGTTGTCGCGGTTGAGGAAGCATGGCCGGATTGCACGCAATCATGTTCTGACAGGAGCAAATATGAAGTTTAACAGATTTATACCCCTGATTATTTGCGGAAACTAATGCTTTCGAATGCGAAAATAATCGCACACACATACACAGATGCTCGTGATACTGTCCCCAGCGGAGAGGGAGAGAGAGAGAGGAGATAATTTGCGTTAATTTTTTATAATCCTTCATTTTTATTCCCATTTTCATGCTCACAGTATCTTCATTTAGGCAGCCCTGAACGCAGTAATTGTGCACGTCTTCTGAGCAGAACCCTTGGCGAGCAATTACCAGCCCTTTGACACAGCTTATAGGTTGCGTGAAAATGATAAAAATGGCTATGAAATTCCCACCACTCCCTCCGTCTCTTGTCTTATGTTCTTTCCTTGAGTTTGGTGCTCCGTCTTGGATGAGGGACAAGGGTAGAAGTGTTATCACTTTCAATCACTACTTTGCTATTTCATGCTTTCGCACTCTATAAAAAATAATTGAATCATTCTCAAATAGCCTTTACACAAACCGGCAAGCTTTTCTTACCTGAGTTGTGCTGATGATGATTGCATGCATCGGATCACGAGAACCAACCTCCCGCTTGCATGCAATCCCAGCTCAGAGCAGAGCTTGAGTAACAAAGTTGCACTGCTCACCGAGGATAATTACCACAGAGGTGAAAATAACGTTAGCAGGTATTAGCCACAGGGAAGAGTACACTGGGAGTACATACGCACTGGGGGATAAAAACTGTCTCATTTTTCATAAGTTGTCGTAGCCTCCCTGATGGCGTGACAACACTTTTTGGTTAACTGATCGGGAATTATAATGCTATGCTACCGTCTATTGTGGGGACATTATTATTTTTAATCACATCCAACCATTGTTTTTTTATTTCAAATTATCGCATGATAACAATGAGAATTCATCACCCTGCCCTCACTTCATCCCCTTTTTTCTTTAACGAATTTCTCACTACTTGCAACCTTTATCTATCAGCCAATCACTATTTAGTACTCGGTAATAACAGAAATAATGCGGACAGATTCCGTCTTCTGACACCATCTGCAAGCTAGCTGTCAGTCAATCTAAGTTGGCTTACTTCCCTTAAGTTGATGCATGTTACATTTTTAATGACAAGTGTCAATTCATACTTTTTTCATTGGCACCAATCACATCAAAGCGGTCAGTAAAAAGCCTTTGAAGAATCGCAAAAGAATGGGTTTTCTACTTTCTGTCGGAGTTATCGACTAGTCTTGATGGTTGCTTGAACTCACTGTGTTTATTTTTTCTGTTCCTCAGGTCAAAATTTGGTTCCAGAACAGGAGAGCCAAGGCGAAGAGACTCCAGGAGGCTGAATTAGAGAAGCTCAAAATGGCGTCCCTGGCCGCACCTGGCAGCGGCGTTTGCTGCCGCAGCCGCTGCCGCCAACTTTAACAATTTGATACAAAATAGTGCGCAGTTGTTCGCACATCACTGAACTTCCGGCATTATCTCAACGCACCTACCAAGTTAACTATTTCTACTTCACTAATTTAACAATCAGGATCATTCAAGTCTGCCCACAGTATCAATGTAATCAGTCAAACATGCACGAGCTGGACACCATGAGCTCCGGATGATTCGCTGATGGAACTCGATCATTGTTAAGGAGCTGATTGTTGAACGGCAGCCACAAAAGGGTCGTCGTCAAATAGGTCCAGTGGGAATGAGCAACAATGTTAATGTAATTTGTAGTTAATCCTCGGCGCAATATGTACTTACTCTGTAAATACTAGGTGTACTTTTAGTCATGTACGTGTCCTTACAGCCCAAGTCAATTGTATAGTTCTATAATCCTGCCCCTACCTGATTTGTCAGCTCTTGCGCAACCTCAGGTGTTTTATCATCCTTCACATTACGAACTGTGAGAAGATTCTTATAGAATTAGACTAAAAGGTATGAAACAAATACAAATGCTGAATGGAAGAGGAGGTTAGGCCTGTAAAGATGTACGTATGAGTGAAAATATCTTCACTTTAAGCTATGACTTTTCATTCAACATGCCCCCGGATGAAAGTTGAAATAGAAGATGTGGATCGTGTACTTGTGTTATCTACTGGCGATTAAGAGGTATTGTTTTGTATGAAAAATAATAAAAATCAAGCATGATCAAAGAAACACCTGCGTAATTCGTCCCTTTTCATTTTTATCGCATCTTTTTAAAGCTGCATATCTTGAAAAATTTATTTTTCATTTTTGTCAAATACTGAACGTTTCTATGCTACAAGCCGAATTCACCGTCACAGATTAATCGAACCAGCGCAAATAAAATTATCAACCAACAGCTCCATGTCTGGTAAAGAATTTTGTTAAAAAGTGTATAAATTGCCATTGTTTGTGCACACACCACACTTTTCGTCGGCAAACATGCTGCAATTACGAGGAAGGAGAGACATGACAAGGCAAATTATGTCCAATCTAATACGGTTGACAAACAGAACGGGGAGCATGTCAAACTATCGATTCCATTGTTTAACCTCCGTCATGGGGTATCTGCGATAATGTTGTTACCGCCGCAGACACACATACTTTGCTTCATGACTGGGCAGCATTTGCTCCAACGGTAGAGTTAAATCATTGTTCCACGTCGTCAACTGCCACTTGAACGTTTAGCACCCACAAGAATAAAAGCCAGTTTTGTTTATACCACGAGCTCTTTTGTTTCTGTCTTATTTCCTCACGGAATGGATCAAGGCCCAAATTGGCTGTCTCTCGAAACTCGCACTCGAGTCTGCTTACAAGTTTCAAGTTTGACAATACCACACAGTAACGACTCTTGGCACGAGTACATTCCAAACACTAGTACATAATTATTACTACAGGTTCATAAAGGAATGGATTAGAAAAAAACGTTTCCATTGCATGATTTACTGCCCGCATTAGTATTCGACTGATTGATTGATATGACATCGTGGCTGAGAACACGATTTTACCCTCTTATATTCTCCTAACCGTTAGCTCTGTCTGCCACATCCAGTTGCTGTTTGTATAACCGTATGGACCCTAATTGCATCCTGTCCTCGTTTTATTACTTGCCTGCTCATCACTTGCTTCGAAATGCGTTGACCGGGGAATTCATGCATGACGAAACAGTTGCAATAAGACACATTCGGATACATGCTCGTCAATCTGGACCTTACAATTGACTCATTGCAGTGCATAAAAAATCATTCTGTGCTGCATCATGAAGCGGTCCGTATGATATCAAGAGGTTTTTCAGAGTCCTCGTCCAAAATTGGACCAAAGTAGCGGGGTCTGAAAAACTTCATGCGCGAAAAAGTTGCGTACTTTGAAAAACCGCTATGCTTAGTGTTGAGTAAGTTATTATTGTCTCGGGGGGAGAATGCCACCAAAAGTCGCATGTTTTTTTGGAATGGTACGTGATTGGTATCGCCTTAATGCGATGGGCACCAATCACGCGGTCATATTTGATTTCAGTCAAAAGTTTTCGTTGAAAACAAAGGGTGAGATGGAAGGCGAACTATCTCCCGATGCGATCAATAATGTAATCAGTTCAATAGTCCGAAACAGTTGATTTGATTAGTGGCTTATAAAAAGGGGATTCTCCGTGGTAGGTCTCGTTCATTTCCTTCTGTTACAGTTGTACAATCATACATGACATTCATCTTGTTGCTATCAAATACCGTGAATTCTTCCTCCATATTCTCATCTCCTAATGAACTATATTCAGTACTTATTATCCAATTAACCAAGTCAGTGCCTGCACTTTCTACTGTAGTTTATGTTCTGAAGTCTTTGGTTACTATTACGACAATGGACAAAGGATTGTGTAAAACCCAAAAATTGCTTTACTACGGTAATTGATGTCGTTAGTCCTTCGTACTTCAAACAAAATGATGAATCTCCCAAAGTTCGTGATTCGGAGCGAAGGTGTATGTAGTTAGTAAGTAGTTATGCGTTTGTTTCTCATTCGATAGGCACGTGCTCATGACAATTATCACGGAGGCATTTGAAAAAATAAAAGCACATTTTTAAGAAATGGATTCTTACATGCGACCAGATTGTAGCAATAACACTTGGGTTTGTAACAAGAACAATTAAAAATTGTTGACAACCGCCCAAGAAGAATTGTGTGGGGACTGATGAGGTCCTTGTTCCTTCAGATTAAATTTAGCCTACTTTCCGTCCCTATAACGTGGCACCTTAACTTGCACTGTGTCTCCAAAGTATTTACAATTAGAAAGCCTGCGCTTTAATAGATGCATTTCGATAACAGAAATCCTAGTCTGTCATTCCTCAGGTAGGGTCCTTTTACCACAAACTATTTGTTTGCTACTCAATAAAAAATTTTCTCGTACCTGACTTGGAACAAGCCTTTCTAATTTTTCTTACTGTGGCAGCGTTTGCGTGCTCTCAGGTTTTTAGATATCATTTAATTTTTCAAATATTGAGGACAAAATTTATAATTACGTGTACAGACCACACAGCATTTACCTTCAGCACCAGCACACAACTCTCCCTTCCATGGTGTAATTCATTCAAAGGACTTGAGGCAACTTCCTTCGACTTGACACGTTGTTCGCATTTTTGACACTCAAGGCTCGTGATTACGTTTCATGATCTCGTTTTACCTCCTCCCCTGCACTGGATTAGTGTTGCATTGCATCCCGTCCGTGCAACGTTAATCATTACACAGATAATGGACATGAAAACGGGAGAAAATGAACTGGCTGATGAAACTTTTGAATTTTTCATACAAAGAAATGCATAAACCTCATATATCGCACTGCAGTTGCACAGCACCAGGTGGACCTTTTTCGAAGCGCATCATCTAGTCATAATTACATTTTCAAATGAATGTGATTGCATACTGTATCTCCGAGTGTGGTCGATCGGGATTCAACTTTTAGTACTGGGAACTCTTATGCGGTTCTATGCATCCACGTCCGTTGGTTTCGGTAACTACTTTAAGTCGTACTCATCCTTCTCGCTTTACCGGGCATTCAACTCCAAATCTTGCGCTGAAAGGAAAAAGGTAGTTGACCATGTCCTTCCTTCATTAATGGCAACGGAGATGTTCACTATGAATACCTGATGACTGGAGGCATCATGCGCCTCAATTAGCTGCCTTGCTTCGAGGAGATGTTTGCGCAAATTTGGTGCAATTTTTTAATTCACTGCTTCAACATCATCGCTGGCGAACTCGTTCTGCCACGGCCTTTCCGTAAAAGGAAATA
>VRMD01002672.1:0-12635 GCA_009872375.1 Sminthurides bifidus | reverse complement strand
TCAAATGGTGGCTTCACAAGCAAACTCTCAAAATCCGCATATCCTACAAATCCAGCTTTCAGCTGTCTCCCCCATCTTTTGAACTGGTAGTAGGGAAACTTGGGGAAAACTTTACGCTGATATTTCGTCGCTGCACAAATGGCTTGATGGTTTGTCACTGTATCGGGACGTCCGAACGTTTGTAAGCAATATACACAAAAAACATTTGATGATTTTTGCTGTAGGAAAGTAACCGACTCAACCCCTGTGTCGGATTATCATCTGAACTCCTTAGAAGCACGTAATGACTTTCAGAAGATTCCATTTTACAAAGAAGTAGTAGATTAACATGGTGTTCGCGAGTGTCTTGAGTAACATGTAGGGGATAAACGTTTTCCTCAATATGACCTGAAAGTTCTTCATCTTTGCGCTTGAACTCATAAACAAACACGTTAACACCTATTGAGGGATTATTTCTCACAAATTTTTTAATCTCCTTAATACCAACTGGATAAGTTATTCCATCTAGATTAAGGGTTTTGAAAACTTTTTTCATTTTCATTGTTATTATGGAACGATGTCTTTTCTTTGTAAGATATTCTTTCGTGATGGCTCCACAAATGCACCAAACTAAACAGAAATCGTCCTCCTTATTTTGAAAGTTAATTACGGCATGTTTCACCATTACATTGGGCGATGTGAAAAAATAAGAACTCCCCCTCAAAGGACTGTATTCAAATGTATTTAGACGCACAGCTTCGATTTCGTCAATAGTTCAGTTTGAATCTCTGGAAACGAAGTTATCAAATTCACTCTCTAACTGATCGATGATTTCATTGATCAATTCTTGCAAAGAATCGAAATCAAAAATCGTTTTCATTGATGAGGCACACTTCTTTTTCTTGTCTTCCTTCTTCATCTCGTCCGAGTTTGACAAAGCGTACAGTTAAGTTCATATCAAACTTGAAATTCCGAAAAGTCATAAACAGTTTCCGGAAAATATGAAAGATTGAATTCTCCAGTTTTTTCAGCACAGTCCGTACGTCCTGTTCACCATAACCGCGTAAATTTGCTTCAAAATATAGGTGGATATTTTCAAATCTGGTGAAGAATTGAATCAACTGGTATTTATGCAATCCTTGATCTCGTTCGCACTCATCAAAGTGCTCTTCAAAGACATGATCTTCAAGTTCTGCTTCATTTAAAATGCGACGGTTGCAATAATCTCATGTGTCGGGATTTTCAAATACGAATCGATTTCCTGGCACTAATAACTCATAGTGGTTATCTATTATATGATTGTCCAACCTGTCCCTGTCAGCAATGTTTCTCATACAAAATGGACAAGTTTCAGGATAATCCAAGTGGAAATGATTATATGGCGCCAAATTCACTCAATTACACTAAGGAAAGGCCACAAACAACAAACCACAAAACTGATAAACTGTTGCACTGTATAAGTGTTATTTTTAAAGTGACACACTTTCCTTATGGAGACAAAGAGAGCAGTTTTTGCGCTGGGTATAGTTAATGTAAGATAAGAAGTGAACACGAACCCGGACACGATTGAGGAAAACAGCAAAACTTAAATACAACTGCATATTGCAGTTCCATCGGTTATTGGACTTTGCAACAGTTTCAGGCCACTTTTTTTAGGCCTTATGACCATGTGAGGATGTATATAAACCCCAACTTTCTTGAACAGCTTTACTTTTGGGTTGGTAGGCTGTTATGCTGATGGTTCTGTTAACGGTGTTTTGCTTGAACGACACTTCTTTTACTTTGTCAGCTAGGTTTCATTTTAGGTCGAGAGAACTGAAAAATGTTTCGGTTCAGAGTTTTTGCAATTTTAAGTGCGGGGCTAGTTGTATTTGGAAATCCTCAACTTGTGCCTTCACCTGTGTTTTTCGAGGGCAATGATTTTTCAGTTGAAACGGGTATAGGGGGAGTTAGAGACAAAGTACGTGGAATGAATTCGAGTGAGGAATCATTCGAGGATACCGCAAAAGAGTCAAGCGAGGAAGATTCACGAGAGCTGTTAGAATCCATTAGTCCAAGCTTGGAATCGGATAGTAGAATAACACCAGAACATGTTAAAATTCATAAGATCAAAAATTTGACTCCGAGAATTTCTGTGAAGTGGCCCATACGCCATTGGAATCAATCGCCGGAGGATGTTGTGCATGGTTTGGCTAAAACAGGTAGATTAGTGAAGAACGCTGAAACAGTTACAAGCAATAGGGACTTGTACGCACCAATTTACGTCACAGTGAATAAAATTACGTTTGTAGTTGCAGATTTTGTGCATGAAAAACGGAATATCACTAGGGCGGATTTAAAGGTTATCGGCAATACGGTTATAAGTGAGATTGATTTTTCCTACGAGATTCGAACGCCGAACGAGCAACGCCTGACAACCGAATTGGCTAGGAACGCCTCCTCGCTTCGCTTCTCATCAAGATTCATGGGTGGATGGATTGAACACCGTGAAGTGACATCAGCAAAGTCCACACTGCAGCAAATCCCCGACTTTGTCGAGATAAGGCAAATTTTCCCCTGTGTTGATGAACGTTCGCAAGGACTTGTCTCGCATGTACACGACGTACTATGAAAGCTTCTTCACCATCCTTGATCACCCGAGACCAACAGACATCATGACGGATCCGGCCCTATCCTTTGGTAAGCATCACCAACCATGTCCGAAGGCTCACGTAAGATTTCCAAACTACTGGTATGCTGAATTTACGACCCGAAATATTGTTCTTCCACGTTTGACCGCGTTAGAAGACTACTACGGTCCATCCACCATCTGTGCAAACGCCCTTAAGATTGCTTTACTATGCCTCACGAAAGTACAAAACAGAGCTTCGGCAGTGGGTTGGAGCTCTGAAGGCAGCGTCTCATCTTCCACCATGGCACGCGTCACGATTGGCTGTACTTCGAGCCATAACGTACACAGGCAAAGGACACGACCGGCTAACAACAGGTCCGATAACGTCCTCCCTGACGTTTATTTGGTCCAAATACGCATCAAGAAGGAGACTGAGTTATGCGACCCAATCCCCCGTTCCACGCCCTCCACAAATGAAGCATGTGGTTCATGCTGCTGATAGTTCCACCCAAGAGTACTGGCGACTTGATGCGACAACTTTCGGAGACTATCCAAAAATGGCCTACGGCGGTAAAAATTTCGATTTCGGAAGACCAAAAGTTATTCAGGCTACTATTTTGCGCAATCGGCAGGTTCCCGAGGAAAGGTGTCCTGAATCCACGGACTACTTCATGAGAAGCACCTTTTTGGAACAATTGTACGTGACTGGTAAACGGTCAAATCTATCAAGATTATTCGGTTATGGAATCGGAGTTTGGCAAACTGGCATTATGCATTAATGCTGAGGACTATGTGATGCACGCGGACTCGGATTTACTACTCTACTACCTGACGTTGCCCCCACATTCAGTGTCCCGTCAACAGCTCGACATTCTCCTCATCAAGCAGCCCACCCACTGTTCTATGGACAATCTGGAACTACGGAACTTGACCCATCTATCCCGTGTGTACCTAGGACGTCATGGATTGGACTGTGGGATCCTCGAGGACAGTAAAATTTACGAGGAGTGGAACACCTAGTCCTTGGATACGCGCGACTTCTCGTTCGGGTTCGAAGTCTAGAATAAATTTCAAATCTGTTCAATTACTTTATTAAAGCCAGTCGTGATGCCAATCTGAACTCTTTCATGCTATTTCGATTTAATCAGTCCGTATTTGATTCAACAATCATATCCTGAGTTCGTTTCCACAAATTGCAAAATTTTTTGAAAGAAAATCATCATTCATGGCTCGCTTAGCTGGATCAAGATTTGCGTTGGTAATTCATTACATGCTGATCCTAACCAGAACAAAATTGGTCCTACTACATGACATTCTTCGCTCGCTCGAGGTTTGCATTGTCTTTTAAGTACTTGTTCTATCTACTTGGCATAAAAAACATTATTGGCTGGCTTAGCGCATTCATGATCCCTTACTTTAAGGATGCAATCAAACCAGATCATTATAATCATAAATCCAGAATACATTTTTTCAATATTAATTTATACTATGGTGCATATACATTATAACAGCATTTGAAAAGGCTTGTTTTTATTAATATCTACTCATGTTATAAAATACATGTTATATTATAAAGCACATTACATTGCATTCGCTTCGCTAGGATCCTTGAAAGAAAATTTAATACCAGCTAACTTTTTATCCTTGTGCTTGCTGTACACATGGGATTTTAATCCGGCCTTGTTGTGGTACCCTTTTCCACAATATTGACCCACAAACTTATTAGTATCGCAACGCCTTTCCTTTAAGTGACGCTTAAGCTCGTCACTGTCATAATCGTAAGAACCTCTTATTTGCCAAAGGACACTTCGTTGTCACAACGCATTTAAACTTCCTCAAATGAGCAGTTAGGTCGCGCTTACTCTTAAAAATTCCTTCGGCACCCTTGGTAACTGAGCAAATGCTACAGGCAAACGCATTTCGAACCTCCTGCTTAATTTTTAATACATTGGTCCACTCTGACTGAATCGTACTAATGTGCACCTCACCTTGTTCTTCCAAAACTTGATTTGCTTCGTTAAGCGTACCAGTAATTATTGGAATAGTTGTTATTACTTTGTTGTATACTACACTTTTGACGACAGCTATCTTTTCCTTTTGTACTTGAGTCATAACATCTGATGATGTTGATGGCTCATCTAAATCTGACTCTCTAGATATTTCAATATCATTCGAGATATCTGTGTCCACTCGAGTCGATTTTATCGTTCGGCAAAAAATATTACCCACTGACGTGCTGAGGTAAGTAAGTTTAGTACTGAGCAAAAGTCGATTCACTCATATTGGCAGCAATTTCCATATCAGCTACATGTGTAATGTCGTAATTTTCAGTATTGTTAGTAACAGCATGACCTTTGATTCTTAGATCGTAAACTCTGTATGGTATGGTTTCATCGAGTAGCATTTGCTCAAAATGCTCTGCCCTAAGATAAAACTCTACTGAATCAATATTACTACGTTCGTAATACTCCACATTGGGAATATTTGACTGTAATACATTAGAATTACAATTAATGAACAATCCCACCATTGTCTTACAATATTCTACGACCGTTGGCCTTATACAAAATGAAGTTAGCTGTGTTGGATATTGAAAACTGTGTAAGTCTAATAGATTTTCTTGATGACGGCCCCAGAACTCAGTCGCAGCTTTAAACACCTCAGGACTTACATGTTGATACCTCCTTGCCCATGGTTGATATTCAACCAAAATGCTAGTGTTATCATCTATATTATAAATATCATCTGAATTATCTAATTGTAGAGCCAAGAAGGAGTGGCAATCTGCATCGTTCTCCGTTGCATCTAAGTATTCGGACAACCGTTCTGTGGTTATTGGTTGGGCTGTGACTCCGTTTGCCTGTGCTTCCTTGAAAGCAGCGATGGATTGTCTTAAGGCTTTTTGACCCGCGCTATCAACATCTTTAAGTTTGATTCTTCGTGATCTGCAAAAGGAAAATGCTCATTACTATTATATCCCTGTAAATATTCTGTGGTAGCCCTAATCATGGCCTAATGCCAAGTTCTCTCGTTTGGTTCGCTTACGTGAGCAAAGTCAAAGTCCATATGATGACATCTGTCTGAGGAACTCCTTTTGGTTTAAGTACCATTACTTTTTCAATTCCGATCACTTTGCAGATGGTATCATGGTCAATGACTCCTCTTCCATTTCGATACTGTCCATAGCCAATGAATGCACAAGACGGGTTTGGATACCACAAACGCAACTGAAAGTATATGAGTAACAGTAAAATTAAGAATAACAATCATGAACAGCAAAAATATTTCAATTCTTTCCTATATTAACTAAAAGTACATGCCTAGCCAAAGACTGTGAGCTGGGAGGTAAAGGTTTGCTAAAACCGCATCTTCATTTGTACAGACATAGCCAAAGACTGTGAGCTGAGAAGTAAAGGTTTGCTAAAACCGCATCTTCATTTTTACAGACATAGCCAAAGACTGTGAGAGGAGATGTACAGGTTTGCTAAAACCGCATCTTCATTTGTATAGACATAAGCTTAGCCAAAACCGCATCTTCATTTTCACAGACATAGCCAAAGACTGTGAGAGGAGATGTACAGGTTTGCTAAGACCGCATCTTCATTTGTACAGACATAGCCAAAGACTGCGAGAGGAGATTACAGGTTTGCTAAAACCGCATCTTCATTTGTATAGACATAAGCTTAGCCAAAACCGCATGCAGGCAGCGAAAGGTTCGGCTAAAACCGCCTGTCACTTGTAAACACGATAAGTCCGGCTCAAACCGCATGCAGACAGTATTATTATCGGCTAAAACCGCATCTCATTTCTTCAAAGCATAAGTCAGGCTCAACCACATGGGAAAGTCAAAGTTTCTGCTAAAACCGCATCTCATTTTCTCAAGAATGACAATGAATATGCTTGGATCTTACTGTCTTTTTAGGGGCTTTTCTCTTCCGTCTCTGGGGCTTCCATTTCGTAACTTGACCGGGTTTAAAAGTCGGATCATTTTCATCCTCGGAACAAGAAAATAAAGCACAAATTTTATCAATTTCTGCAATCTTCGGTCGACGACTCTTTGTTGCAGTTGTTTTTCCCTTGCTGGTCTTTGAAGTACGTGAGTTGACTTCAACTTCATTGCTCGCCACAGGTATCGATCCTCCACCGGTTTCTTGCTCTGAGGAAGGGGTTACAAGACATTGGGGACAGCTGACACAAGAGCTAGTCTCATTCCATTGTTGATCACAATTTACTGCAGTTGCCTCCGTTAAATCCAATTCTTCACCACTGTTTTTGTTCGCATTACTGCTACTATCTTCTCCTAGATTTTTGTTGCTTTCTAATGATACCTTCTTGCTCACTAAACTTCTCACACTTCCAGCAGCTGTTTTTCCCTTGCCGGTCTTTAAAGCACGTGAATTGACTTCAACTTCATTGCCAGCCACAGGTATCGATCTTCCACCGGTTTCTTCCTCTGAGAAAGTGGTGACAAGAGATTGGGGGCAGCCAACAGAAGAGCTAGTCTCATTCGAATGTTGATCACGATTTGCCACAGTTGTCTCCGTAAAATTCGATTCTTCGCCACTGTTTTTGTTCACATTACTGCTACTATCTTCTCCTTGATTTTTGTTGCTTTCTAATGACACCTTCTTGCTCACTCAACTTCTCACACTTCCAGATTTTTTCCTACTTCTAGATTTTTATCCTAAGGCACAAATATCTTGCGCCAATTAAACCGCGTTTCCTCCTTTTTCTGTTTCTATTCCGAACACAACAAAATCCTTAATGCAGCATCCATTCCTTTGATTTAGATTCATCCTCTCCTCTCCTTGAAACAAAACATGTGGAGATCACATGCGCATTCTCATTACTCTTCATCCCGTAGTCGAGTCTCTCACGAGTTGTACCCATCTTAACATACTTTAATTCTGTCTCCCAACATCCCCTTATCTTATCTTTGCAATGTACTGCGATCTCGAATATTTTGTTCGCCCGCGCCACCTCTCGCCTTCGTCGCCAACCCTTCCGCTCCCTGGGCTGGGGGGAGGGGGGCCGCCACCTCTCCTGGGCTGGGGGGGCCGCCACCTCCACCTCTAACCCGTCTCCTCCCTAGGCTTTTCACAGGCCTGTGCAAAGCCTAGGCTAACCAAGCCCTATGCTAAAGCATAGGACTCCAAAACAGGCCCGGCATCACCATTTCAGGACCTTAAGCATTGCCAGCAAAATTTGCATTACGGTCTCGTATCCCCATGCTACTACCAGTTTTGCCCACCCTGTTTTGCCCACCACAGTTTTGGCCAGACCATCTCTAGGTGACAGCCAGCAGCAAAACAGAGAGGTTAATGAGTCAGCTCCAGCTTTTAGTGTTCCAGAGCTGCAGATACGCCAAGCAATTAGTGGCCAGTCCGGCATAACCCAGGTGCGTTTCGGTAGCCCTGGGCCGATGATGCAGGAAAGTGTGCAAGGTCACTCTATTTTGAGAGCTAGGAGATCTATCACCCCAGAAAGATCTCGAATTCCGCACGTTGTACGCGGAAATGAAAGATTCGTAGCTCATTATGAGAGACTTGTGGCTCAACAAGAGCAAAACAATATTGTTGACGAGAACGATAGTGAAGTGATTGATAACAATTACGGTAGGAAGTAGACGTTTGCAGACAAGTTATGGGGCAGCCACCGACCTGAAATCAGAAATAAAAAATTCTCATATGCTGATTGGAATAGCATATATTATGTTGTTGAATTCTTTCGTTATTTTATTTTATAAGTATTAAAAAGATTTGTTTTAGTGCATTTTTGACTGCTGAAGAACCATATGTGAAATGATTTTTAGATTAATAGAAGATTTTCTTACGCGTATGAATGAAGATTACATTTATTAAAGTTATTGCACAAAATTTAATCACAGGCTTTGTGAACAGAGATATTAAATGAATTAAAGTTAAATTCAAACTGTATTGTTTCATCAAACTCGTATTGACTTACATCTATACTTTTTAAACTTTGTTCTCGACGTCTGCTCCAATACATTATTTATGACGTTAAGAACAAATGATATATACATTCATTCAGACATTGGTGGCAGGAGACATTGGTCGCAAGAGACATTGGTCGCAGGAGACAACGGTCGCAGGAGACAACGTTCGCAGGAGACAATGGTCGCAGGAGACTTGGTCGAGGGAGACAATGTCAGCTGCATGCTCACACAATTTTGCATTTGATTTCGATGGTTTCACTTACTACAGGGAGGCTTTGTCCCAATCTAGATTTTGGAATCAAGAGCGCGTAAGAATTATGTACTTGTGCCATACATCTCCATGTCAAAAGTTCAAAATGGAAATACATGGCTTAACTCTTTACAATATCTTCACCTGCGTAAAATTTATTAACTTCAAGCGTGTAATGTACGAGGTGATGAAAATTATCATGACAATATCACAAGTCCTTGAACAAGCATTCTTACGAAAGCCCTCACGAAGCAAACGATGTATACTAACTACTGTAACTAAGCCCGTATATAACGTCAAAATGTACGGAGTAACAGTTCAAACCATTCACCCAAAGCGCTTACGCTTCAACTACTTGTTAGAGTAAGAGCCGGTTTAATTTTTGATATTCAGTTTTTGGCAAGATATGGTAGATAGTAAATGGCTTGACCGATTTTGATTATCAGCTATCAAGTGCATTTATTCCAGGCCCGACTACATGTGCTGTCAGCTTCAATCAAAGACATGCATTCCCTTCCAGGCGATTCAACGATTTCATTTTTGTACGGATTTCCTACCGCATCCCGTTAATTCACACCAGTAATGTAAGTGTACTGAAAGCCATCCCGCAACTATAAGCATTAACAATGGCTCCCAAGATTGACATTTCGTTGCAATGACTTGGAATAACCGCCAGGGAGTACAACCCCACGGCTTCCGACTTGCACATGCAAGGAATTACAAAAGGAGAAGGCTTCTCGTTATGCAATACTTTGTCCAGCACAAGTTCAACCTCCTCCGGAACTTACGCAAGGATTTCATTTGTTTGCCAGACGGACCTATAGAAATGACGTTAGCAAAGATAATAATGCTCTGATTTTGCTGCCAAATCTGGAAAGGATTGGTATTAGAGAAAGCTGAAAACGTAGTAAGGGTGGTTTGTCGAAGAATGATTCTAGATTATCATCCATCAAATTTTGACGTTAGAGTCTGTCAGTCACTGTTAGAAAAGACGTATAGCAGTACCAACGGGTTTCAATAGCTCAATGTGGCCATGTTAGTAGTGGTGTGATCCAAGATGTTTGCTGTAGGGAAACATTAGAACATGGATCTTTGGTACCGTGGATTTCTGGAGATAAGCATATATTAATCCTTCATGCGATGAGTTGCGAATGGTAGGATGTTTGCAATGTCGCTCAAGCGTATCCTGCACCTGAATTCAAGTGTGTGGCATTGGTTCCAAAAAAATGAGTGATTGCATGATGAAGTTATGTATATAATGTTGCTGCGTAGAATCAGGTGCTAAGCTACATAAGATAAAGAAGAGTTTGATATTTACGTTATTTAACAAAGCTTCCTAGGCAAATCCCCTCAGTTTAAATAGTTTTACTACTCAATTATAACTGCACTCACATAATGCTTTATTTAAAAAGAATTTTGATAAACCATCATCACCACCATGATAAAGTTATCTCATAACTAAGCATAATCAAATTACAAACTATAGGGATTCTTTGAAATTAATCAAACAGCATGCGCGAAAAACGACAAGATCTCGAATCTTAGCCCCATCAGTTTATCAGCAGATTTTACGGAACAAAATTATCAAAATTGATTGCTACAATTTCAATCCGCGGGAACATTAATCATTTTGCACGAATGTACTTTATGTTTCTCAACAGTTTTGCGCTTTTCGAAGCTGCAGTTCCATTTATCACAAGTGAGCATATGGTTTTCATTGTGATACTGGCGCACATGTTTCTCAGGAGTCGCTGTGAACTGCGTATTTATTGCTTCGGTACACTGAATACACATACTTTTATTCTCGCGTTTCTCATGCTTCTTTCTGATGTGCTCGGTCAAATGCTTGATAAATTTGAAACTCCTTACTCTATTTGAGTCAGATAAACAAAATTTGCAGAGGTACTTCCCTACCTTAACTTCTCCCTGAGCTCTACTCACATTTCAAGTACCTCTGCGTTGTATAGAGCGTTTCCGTTGCTTTAACTAGCTCATTGTTTTCGATGTATGATACTTCTACCTCACCAAATATTTTTCTATGGTCGTGCTGAAGAGATAACTGCTCTTGCAAAGGAAGCTCGTGGTCAATAATAGCCGTCTCAACCAAATCTTTTGTTAGAAAACTGTTCGGGACCTGAATATTTTGGGTACTGGCTCAGTGAGAGGAACACATCCGCTTCTGTCAAGATCTAATCTAAGTAGTCTTGATGGTTCCAGAGTAGTCCTACGCTTATTGTTGATTTAGAAACTTGGTTGATCTCATCAACTAATAGTAATTTTGAAGCTTCAATGTATCCAGCGCGTAAATCATAAAGTCGATATGAAATACTGTTCTCTAGCAGAAGATTCTGAAATATTTGTCGTTGTCTTACGTAGCAGTAATTCTTACATTCACCAACATATTCAAGAACGTTCTCTACCTGATGAGTGAAATAATTAGCTAATATCCCTGGTAGAGAATGATATTGGTCTACAACTGTAGGTAATATTGTCACTCTCTTTAACTGAGACGGCTTACAAAAGTCAGCAGCCCTAATTCGGTTAATGTTTTGCTTCCGAGAGCCTAAATATTTTCGTGCTACTTTCAAGGCTGCAGGACACAGCTCTTCAATAAATCAAGGCCGAGGCAAATACTGTATGCGGAATTCTGTCTCCGATGCCTGTACTTCCTTGAAAACGCATCTGTATCGATTGGGCTGGAAGGCGAGGAATGGGTGGTAGCTACCTCTTTCCTCTGCTGGAACCGGAAGATCATAAATGTTACGTGTGAAAGTCTTCCGACCTGTTTGGAGCTCGTTATCTCTCGCTTTGACGTAGAAATCGAATGCCTCTTGATCAAGAAACGATTTATCCACTTTTTGAATTGTATTTGAAGCATCTGTAACACTGCAAAACGGAAACTGGTAGATATTACATTTTGTCGTTTAAACTTTACTTACGTATCATGGAGTTTAATTCTTATATGTAAAACTTACGGCAGCCTGCACCACACTATTATTTCTGTGAAGTCCTTTGTAGTCTGTAAGAAGCGCCTTTTCGACCCCGCATATTCTATCTATACGCTGATACTTCACCTATCCTTTAACTAAATATTGGACGTGCATTTTCTTTCTACCGGATATTGATGGATCAGACACCTAGTAAACCAATTATAAAATATCAAACTCATGCTAGTCTTTGACGGTCACCACGGTCGCCACGGTCGCCACGGTCGCGATTAAGCCTCACGGACCCAGGATGGAGAGACCCTACGTAACTGCAGCGGGGAGGCACGCCAGTTACCTGGACTACGTTGCTTTATAGAAAGTGCGCGACGGCCCCGGTCCTAGATCTCCAAGCGTGCCACAGTTTCCGCTTCCAGCGATGCTGGGCCTTCCTCCAGACTGTCGGCTTCTGGTCTCCGACGACAACCTGGCTGGGAATTTAGGATCTTCCCACACTCGGGAGGACTCCCGGTGGAGTTGTGAAAGTTGAATGTCAGTAAAGCAAATAACGAGTTTGAACAACACGTTCTTCACAACGACTAATTTTTGCTTCTAAAGCATCAGAGTTCTCAACTTTTATGCTTTTCGATTTCCCGGAGCAAAGTTAAAAATACAAGCGGAATTACCCAAGGCATACCCAAGAATGGATACATGCCTATGAAAAAGAGGGAGATTTTATGCCCTCTCAACGAGGTCAATATTGACGTGGACAACTTTTCCCTTCACTATAAAAGTACCAGCGATGGGAGCCATCTCACAAAGGCGATACCACAGACGCCCGCAGTTGAGTCGATAATTTCATCTTGCTCAAAATTACTTTGAGACCGTAACGTAACGATCAAGCATTTCATACAT
>VRMD01002671.1:0-12637 GCA_009872375.1 Sminthurides bifidus | reverse complement strand
TACAGTAAGTGTATAAGTACAGGAAATACGTTTTCCGTTCATGATTGAAAGCGGTATACATGATCTAGATTGAGGATTTACGATTGATTGTGTGCGCTGCACTCGAGCACTCTTCAGAACCAATTGCACCTGTGGATAAATGCTGATGACTCATGGTAAGTTTTAGGGAGTTTAGGAAAGGCTGCTGACAAGAACTAGAAGTTAATAGTGCTGTTTTGATTGCTAGGGATCGGTATCGTTTTAACCACGGTGTACTGATCTGATTGAACTATAGTGAATAGTGAGCTGCAAACATTACCTGAGTCGATCATTGACAAGAAGAATCTCAGAAGATTTAGCCATTGAGTCAAAAATGCGGGAGATTTCAAACCAAATATTATTGCATGCAAATTTTCTCGTATCGCATGCATTTTACACAAGATTTTAAAGATCCAAAAATTTTATTTACAGGGCACACGTGTTAACATTATTTGGAGCTTATTTTGTTCATGTGCATACAATAATCGAAGTCTGCAAATCAGGTAAGTTATGATACAGCCGATGAAGCATACAGTAGAGCAACAACTAATTTGTTCGGGAATTGGTATGGGGATTTATAACAAATCAAAACTTGTTGTACTTGCAGGTGATTAAGATGCCACAGGGTAAGCTCAAAGTGAAAGCTAAATTGCCAACAGGTGTGAAAAACAAGGCAATTCAGAAGAAGCGCGATGCTCACTTTCAGAAGAAAAGTAAGTCTACAAAATTAAATATAGAGATGATGGACTTGTTACCGGCCAAGAGCTCGTGACGTGTGCTAATAATAACGCAATACGACCGGAAAATGGATCTCGTTTAGGAATACTTGTTTTCGTATTTTTAATTAGTAAAAATTATGATTGGTCATGATAAATATTCACCATGTGGTAACAGATTTGGTTAAAGTCGTTGTAGTATCCACCGGGAAGGTGTTTAACTTGTTCACTCCCCCAGTCCAGCTAATAAGTTTATATTAGGAAATGAAGATCCAACCTACTGCAAAGCTCATGAATACTGCGTTATTGCATTGACTGTTATGTGAATAGGATAGCGTCATAGTCCATATTTGTCTTCTCTGTTTCAGACCGACCGGTACAGCCAAAAAAAGGAGACAATAAGTTGCGAGAAGAAATAACCAAGTCTATAAACGAGCATATTGAAGAGACGGTGAAGCAAAAGGCAGCTTCAGAAGGAAAGACCTTGAATGTGATCAAGTCTGATGCACATACCAGTACCAGTTCTGGGAAGAAGAAAACGAAGTAGCATTTGTTTTATTATTACAATAGCGCAATAGACTGGACATAAAAATTTCAGAATGTAAATACGTAAGAATATATTGACTCAATACATAAGCCATTATTTGTTGAAATTTCTTAGTATCTGATTATTTTTGAGGCAATTGATCGACAAAGACATCCACTACGACTGATCAACTGCGTTCCTCTGTTTAAAATGATGAGAAAAGTGATGAGTGGCCTCGAATAGTCAATGCAATCAAAGCTGCATTCAACAGAAAAAACCGGGAACCCTCCATGTCGATTAATCTTGAATGGCTTCGTGTTAAGACCAGACGTTGAGTGAAATTCCATCCTGGCATTTTACTCGGTGAACAAATCTGTGAAATGGCTGCATAATACTAAAAAAGACAAAGATGTGAGGGAAACTCGAACTCATTTCTAGGAGCGATTAATAACCTTCTTGACATACAGATACGGTTCCGGACGGTTAACGATTGGCCTTTGTTTTGACTGACTTTCATGCAATTGAGTAACTTATTAGAGCCCACGGATTTTAAGGCGCAGAGTTGTAGCGAACGTATTCATAGCTCGGCGATGATGGCTTCCTTGGAGCATGACGTTCCCCTTCAGCATTACCCCTACAGCTCTTTAAGGGAAAGGCTGAAGTATAGTGCGCTGCCGGACCGTAACGTAGGGGCTTGAGACAGCTACAAGAGTTGCAAGGGCCTCGCTGTCTCTGTTGATTTCGTGCGAAATTGTGCATGTTACATGTAAAGTTCATCCTTCTATGCCAAAAGTTACAAGGAAAGATTTTGTGACTGGTTTGTCTCGCAGGCTTGCGATAATACGAGACGAGGTTTTGTTTGTGTTCCCCTCCGTTTGGTGATGCCATGGGAGCTGCACGAGGGGCTGAAACGAAACGGAGAGGCACAACTCGTTTGTGAGTCAGTCCCACAACTGAAGGAGCAGCGGTTACACGAGCCACTTCAATCGTTTCCAGGGCTCGTATTTTTCCGTCAGGTGTTTCCTGGTTATCATTTCCTGTGCCGTCGGTTACCAGAGCTTGGTGCAAAATTATTCAGTTGTCGTGGAGTTGCACATATTCCAGTTACAAACTATCCAATTTGACTTGAAGCTTTGTTAATTCCCAATTACTTTCTATTTCTACATGTGAACCACTGCTACAGCCAGTTGACAGAGAATTTTACTCGTTGAACAAATTGTGTAAATCATTACTCAAGCCTTTGGGGAGAAAACCAAGCAAAATGACTAGCGTTGTGAGCAAGCCGAACGAAAACTTTTACCATCAGTCCAAAAGCAAAGGAGACACTATAATGACAGGTATGTATTTTTTTATATTATATAATTTATTGTTCAACCGAAAAGCTTTTGGATAATAAGACGGAAAATATATAGGTTGGATTGATTCTTAGAAAAAAGCGAAAAGATCCAAGTTTTAAGGTTTTTGAGGTCAGCCATGGCGACTTGGTTCATTGCTTTCCTGTGAGACCAGTCCGTTACATTTCACATTGCATTCAAAGTAGTGGGGGAAGGGAGCTGAGACGAAACTGAAAGTCCAGGAGATTTAAACCTCCTTTTGTTGTTTGCATGCAAATGAAAGAGAAACATTGTGCGAACGGGCAAAACCGACAGTGCTTTCACCGCCGGGAGAAAGCGCCATTCTGAACCTTGAGTAGTCTGCGTGCAGAGCTGGGCATTTACCTTTTTGCATGTCACGTCAGTCATGTGGTCTAGGAAAGCAAATAATCGAGGAAAAGTCGCAATCCTTCCTGGTACAGTAGCAAGCCCGTGCAAGTACCAAAATTAACAAATTGTACCCAGTAAACAGGTCATGGAGAGCAGTATAGAAGAAAATAGTCACGCGAAAATTTCTGGCTCCAACGGAAATTTCAGGTGTTAAGATACTAGGTTCATTCCATGATGCAGAATTTTGTCGACTTTAGCAACAAGAGCAAACCTATGTTTAGCTATGTTTCGCGTGATTTCATGTATTTGAATTTTATTCCTTATTTCTCCGACCGTCGTTTCATAACAACCCCATGCATTAATTTAGGAGGAAAGAACGACTTTACTGGTTTGCACAAATCTAGGACAAAATACTTGCTTTCTCTCCATGATTTGACCTTTGAATGACCTTTTAAATTTGGCAATCATATTAACGACTTCGTTCTTCAGTGTTGAGATGTGATACAATGATCTTAAAAAAGGAATCACCATTTGGAATTGATACGAATCATTTTATTTGTGTACAGAGGAACAGCTGCTGAAGAAGGATGTGATCACGCCAGATGATGTGCTTCGGCTCAACAAGATTACAGAGAGTAAGTATTTTGTGATCACTTTATATTTTCATAATGAAAATGTAACCAATGACTACCACACTCATTAAGGAGGTAGCTATGGAAGCATAAATGAAAACTAGACCACTTGACGGTGAAAGAAAATTTGCATTTGCATTTTATCTATCAGCTGTCGTACTCATAAAATGTTAGAAACTGTGGAGTTGGTTACAGTTTCCAAGGATGAGTAAAAGGTTTTAAAACATCAAACCTCACCATTTGCTGGTATTGGTAGGACACATGAAATTGTTTTCCAAAGCGCTGCAGCACTCTACTTCTAACTATGAAATGATCCTAGAAATATAATTAACAAATGGAGTCGCCATGTGGCTCCGATGGGCGATCGGAAAAACGGATTGCCAGGGATCGAGAAAAGATTCCTGAATAATCATCAACAGCATTCTATTGTAACCATGAAATAAATAAAATACCGCAGATGCTCCATTTGAGTGGAACCACTCACATGGCTGATGAACATCTTACCATCCCTGCTCAAGTCCTGGAGAAATAGAAACGGGTAGAAGCTTTGAATGGCAGTGCACAGTGCTTTCCCCCACTTTGTTACCAGGGTGTCTACTACTGGCACGAAACAAGGGGAATTAGTTTCATAGCAATCAAAGGACTACCACTACTGTAAGCCTACACACAATGCTACAAGCTACATCTTCTATAGTGTACAACCAGAATCGATAACTGATAGCACATGTTATCGGTTAGAGCTTAGTTGTGTATTATTTAGGAACCAAAGGCGCCTGAAAAGTCTTCCCTTCTGATGTTTGCGGAGCTAGCAGGTTTAAAGGGGCAGTAAAAGCTGCGTGAGCAAGTACATAAATTTTCCAGCATTTCTCTCAACTATAAAGCAAGAAAGTACTGCGACGAATTGTTTCGCCAGAATTCATTAGGCCAAAGTTTACACGGGACGAATCTCACCTCTTGTTGAAAGCTTTCCCCTTGTCGTCTGTCAAGTCGCCGGCCAGTGATAAGTGCGGATCTAGCGTGGGGGAACGAGTCCTAGTGGTGATTGTACCATTACGTATTCCTTACCTGAGAGAGATAAATGTGAAAAACAAATACGGGGAGCGTGCCTTGTAAAGGTCAGCTGAAATACATAAATGTCTAGAATGGAAGTCTCACATGCTCACACAACTTTCCAATGTCCAGTTTGGAACCGTGAGGCACCTAGCCTAGCATGTGATGGCGTTTAAATATGTACTTTCCTCCTAATGATTTATTAGTCAAAACATGCAACGGGTACGGCAGAATCCAGAGCCAGAAAATGAATCTAATGCTATAAGCTTTCGAGAATTCTTCTCGGTGATAATCAGAGGAACTTGCAGGCATGAATCTCGGCTGAATGATAGTCGTCATCATCCAAGATATTAGATTTGCAAATTAAGTGTACTACCTTCATTGCATCTAGCTCCAAATGCTTATTAGTTAATTTGTGAGACTCGCAAAAAATGTTCTAACATGGATCAGTTAAAGTTCCTTGTTTCACTTGCATCATAGGTACGTGTGAGCGAGAATGTTGTGAGTTACGTAATACAATCCGACATCGACCCGCAAACGACTTCTCCAGACGCAACGTATATATTTGATGGAAATTATACGCGATGCATACACTACACACACATAATCATTGCATAATCAACATGCCGGTTAACATTCATAGGACTTCGTTGGGATTATGCCGGGTTTGAATCGCTACAGCGGCGAGGTCTTCACGAGAGACCTTTCTTGCCAATCTTACATGTTACACCTTCGTTCCAACACAATGGATTCAATGATGCATTAGTCCTGCTTATGGAAACTTAGTTATTGGCTATTGGTTGGTTGACATGCATCGAATAGGAGAGAATCCCGTAATAAGCGGTACGTCTAACATTCATAGGACTTCGTTGGGATTATGCCGGGTTTGAATCGCTACAGCGGCGAGGTCTTCACGAGAGACCTTTCTTGCCAATCTTACATGTTACACATTCGTTCCAACACAATGGATTTAATGATGCATTAGTCCTGCTTGTGGAAACTTAGTTATTGGCTATTGGTTGGTTGACATGCATCGAATAGGAGAGAATCCCGTAATAAGCTGTACATCATCTGAATGGGGTTTTACTGCTACGTCTAATTGCATCACCAAAATAGGTTTGTTACGTCGCATTTACCTGTACGTTGCCATAGTACATTTCATCAGGTTTGTTTACAACTAATTTTTGAGTTAAGTTAAACTAAAAGTGTGAATGAAACCAAGAGCCAAGAAGCTTTTTTCCCTTTCAGACCATACTAAAAGCTGTACTGGTATTGTGAAGAATTGATTGCACGTTTGTGAAATATTTTGTGATGGCGGCGCGTAAAGAAAGCAGAATACATTTCCAGGTAATTTCTGATGACACTCACCGTGGGTGCACGTACAATGAGAGCTATGAAACAGGCTAAAAAAGAAGGGAGAGACAGGAGTCTGGGAAAGCATTGGAGGGGTTAGTGCTGCTTTGTACAGTTGTTTTTTGATTTGTGAAGAGGGAAATAAGGCTAGAAATAATACGCACGCAACTACTGGAGACTGTACACATGGCTTCTTGGTCTGTTCCTTTCACAGGGTTCATTCCTGAGGAGGTTGCAAGTAAGGTGCGTATAGGGTGGATAGAAAGCCCGGGTTAGTGTAGGCGAGCAAAGCCTGAGTTGCCTAGTGGAAGAAGGCTGACGAGGGGTGGCTGACGCAAAAGCAGGAACGGTGGATCGATTCTTGATCGATTGGCAACAGAAGCGCATGTTCTGTTATGACGATAAAAAGTTTGAATCAAACCAATGCCGTGTGGGGAAACACTCTTTCTCTGGATACAAATACTCCCGCTCTTGGAAAGGGTTTTACAACTTTCACATGTTGCTTTCCTTACGAGATGCTACTTTCACCCAGTAATGCGGTCATGCTCGAACGCACATTTAGAAATTCGGCCAACGACTGCCTCTTGCACTTGATTACCTTTTTGTTTGCATATTACGAAATTGAAAGATACTCACTCACAAAGAGTGTTGTTGAAAGCTCTGTTCCATACCAACATATCATAGGAAATTTGAATTAGTCGGTCATGCATGACCGGAACTCTAACAGAGGAAGCATCCTTGGTGAACGTTTCTTATGGAAAAGCAAGAGATGGAGTAAAAGATGTTTTCAATTCTGTTAGTTAATCCATAGGAAAAGCTAACAAGATAGAATTTGATAATTAGACCTCGAGCAAGCGGAAGCTACTCTATTCAGGAAGTTGGTTAGGCAGGCATAGGAAGATTAAACCGTGAGGAAATCGTATTTGATGAATTCAAAGAGAAGAGGTAGCAGGAGCTAATTCTTCTCCCAGTAGAGCTATAAACCAAGGCAGGAAAACTCATTGAAAATGACGGAAATAGGTAGCTTGGGATCAGATGTAGTAATGTTTTGTCCAAACGACAAGATACGTTTCAATCCCAGCCATTAGCATGCTACAGACAGACTCACCAAGGTGAATAAAAAGTTCTTAAAGCACTCCGATTCTTGATCCGATTTCATGTTCTGTGGGCTCGGTGAATGTAAATGCCTTCGTTCTATGTGCCATGTTATAAATCTACGGAAAATACCAACTTACTCACTTGACTGAGAAAGTTAAGTTCTTCCATACGATAGGCCACAGACCAGTTGGCACAGCAGTATGCCCAGAAAGGCTACGCTGCTCAACATTCATTCGGCTAATGTGTTTTCGCTGGAAGGCAATGGTAGTTGGATGAAGTTGAGGGAAAGCAACATGTGAAAACTTTGACTGAAGAGGCTAGCTCAAAGGAAGTATAACGTGGAGAATGAGTAGGCATGCAATGAAGCCTCACCAGAAGCCCGATACTCGTCAGGGCAGTGATGCAGGTAATAAAAGTACGTAATCTGGAAACATGTTTTCACCATTACGTAAATATGCGGCTGCATAATAACATTTGGCCCATTTCCTCTAGAAAGCTAGTAGAATGCGAAATACTGCTGTGGAAACATGGCTTAAATCTTGCTGCTCTCAGGCTGAAGAAAGTGAAAGTAGCGTCACGTATGAGCAGATGCGAACCGGGCACCTTATAGGGGATTTTTCTATCGCAGACAGCGACGACTGTGAGGTGTATTAAATTGGCCGTAAGTGTGGATTTTCCTTCGTGGAACTTAAGTTGTCAATAGGAGTTTCTAAATTATTTCGACTTGACGCTCATCATGTTCCAGCTTCGGCGGCAAGTAAAATTGGAGAAAAAACTGAGTTTGTCAAGATGGTTCTGTGGTGTCGACGTTTTCCAGCCCTGGTTCTTTTCAACTTCGCTGCTACGAGAGAACACCTAGTGAAAAGCTCACCGTCGAAGAAAACTGATGACACAGTCATCTAAGATCGAACGTGCTACAAATATTAATGAATAGAGCAGAGAGTGGTGTAGCATTTGAAGGGGAGTAATAAGGAAGCCGAAATCGTTTGAGCGAAGAGTGCCTGTTCTCGCCGAAAATAGTGCCTAGTATGAACGGTGTAAGTGTCCAATGGCAGTACATGGGGCTGGAACGGCATAATGTCCTCGTAACTTGCGCTCCGGATTACTTCCATGTAAGAAAATGAATAGACAGAATCTGTTTGATGGCACACAAGGCGGCGCTTTCCCATTTTTCATATGCCTCCCTTTAAAAAGTAAATGAGAGCGTGCTTTACAAGCCGGTCTTTAGTGGAGTTCAAAGTGGCAGTCGGCACTGGCCTTTGTCGTTTTTGAATTAAAAGAAGCGCTGGATATTGTACAACAAAGAGTTAGTGCATAGTCATCATCCGGACGCCATTGATGTAGCTGTAACGCCCCTACATTGCACTGTCCTGGGGAAGTGCGAAGCCATGAGACAGGTCGACATCAGGTTGCAAGAGTGGCAAGAATAACAAGTGTCCCTGAAAACTCTCGCTTGTCATTATTTATAGGGACAATGAAAGTCAGTGGGCAAGGTCGATTGTAGTTCAGACTGCCGGTGAGACAAGAAATGGCTAAGGCAAAAGCATCCCGTGGCTAATGCTCTAGATTTTGCAGGAATCCTGTTTGATGTATGGCTAAAAGTTTCGTAATTACAGCAAGTCTGATGTGCTGCTCATTGAAAATGTTTCCTACGTGGTCCTAAATATTAATTAAATGGAAGGTGCGAGGGGAAGTAGGCTGGAAGATTTTATTCTTCCGTAAACCTTACGGCTAAAGAAATATGTGCAAACTTATCTCGTTTGTCTACTTTAATAAATATTTTCAACGAGCGGACGGTGAAACTAGTAGATATCCTAATAAACTCGAGGTGAAATGCACAAAATCGCAGGGCATCATTCTGAGCTATAACGGGCGAACTGAAAAGGGTGAATAACTTAAAAACAAGTGACAAACAGCCAGATAATTAAAGGTGGAATATCAAATAAAGTGTGCGTAAATGTGTCGCACAGTAAAACCTTGTGTACCTTGCGCGAGGGTAAACTGATTTAGGGCTTACCTGTGCGCTAAGCGCCAAGATGTGATTGTGTTTTATAATAGATTCAACAATGGAAAGCGAGGATTAAACGATCTTGACATGATTTACAAGATAAGGAAGAGTGCTCGTAATCATGAATGAGAAACTTGCCAATTTCGCACTGAACCAGCTCAGGCAGGCTACCTAAAGCTTGAAGGCCGACGGTTCACTCTGTATCTACTTTGTGGATTTTGAGTCTCAGGATAAGCTGTTCTTTCAGATTCCTCCTACCCTATGTCCAATGCTATTTGGCGCTTGCGAATACTTGAGGAGTAAAAGAGTACGAGCTTTGCTTGGAGATTGACATTTCTGTTTTGTACTAAAGGCTGAATTTGACATGGGCCCTGAAATAACGTTCAATCATTCCTCTACAACATGTCATGCTTTGGTGCGTTTGAATACCTGGGGAAACCTGTGGATGCAAAGGGCGGTGGACAGGTGATACGAATTAATAAATTGCATACCTGCCCACAACCATCGATAAGATTAGCTGAATACATATAAAGCTTATCAATTTCACGCTACATCCAAGCATTACGAGTAAGATGCAGGTTTCTTGATTCCTTCATCATGCCAAAAAAATCTAGGAAGAGATGCAAACAAAGACAGCGAAAAGGATGAATCACGGATTAAAATGTACTTCTGTGGGGGGATTCGTGTGGGGAAATTTTGATGTGAACAAAATCAAATTATGCAGTCTTGTTTTTTCCAACTTCAAGGAAAATCAGGTAGGAGCTCAAAAAGTTTTTGGTTTACCGCAGCTGTGAATGAGCTGAGAGACATGACTCAACTCATCAGATGAAAATGTGGAACAGAAACGGTGTGAATGAAATCAACTGCCAGCTCTGCAAGCTCAGCTTTACAGATTATGTGCTGCACATGTGGCTTTTTCACATCCGGCCTTCACAGATTCTCAAGGAACTGCACACAATTACTTTCAATCTGTCGGCTTGGTATGAAATGAACATATCACGGTCCGGTTGAAATCTCGCATATCTGCATGCATTATTCTGATGCAGCTGCACTTTTAGCTGGCTCACGACTCTTACAGTCAGTGCTAGCTGGTGGACCTCGTCCAAACAAACTTAATGAGCCGTGAGTGTTTCTGTTGCCATGATTCGCTTTGAGTCGGTAAACTCAAAAGGAAGGAAAGCCTAGATAGTAATTACATGCGCAATAAATATCAAATATGAAGTGGAACTGTAGAACCTAGTACATACATACATCCACTTGGGCTTGAAGTCCTGCATTTGAAAGCGTCTTTTAGCTTAACCGAAAAAATAGAACCAGACTACACAGTCCGTTGGACGTTCTAAACCTTTGCTTTAGTCAGATCTTGTTTTGATTATAACAAAACGTTTGTGCTGCTGATACAGCTTTGCACTTGTCAAACTACGTGTTTGGGCTAAGCGATAAGAACGGTAAAGTATGCCACATGTTGATTAGGTGATACAACCCGCGGAATGTAGCCCGTGCAATTCTATTTTCGTAAACAAAATTGCGGGACTGTAATATTGCCAAAGAGTTGGTGACATGAGCTTCACACACCCATACTGCTGTTCCGACTGCAATCGCTGGAGACTCTCCTGCCCCCATTTCTGGACAACTACTTGCCTCCCTGGAATTTAGGAGACAAGTAAAACGAAGGTCTACAGTTTTTGCATGTGCTGAATGGAATGTAGACCGGGCGCAATGCTACCCACTCACATTTCTGGCGGTCCGATTTCGCAAAGTGTGCATTTCCACGTCGTGTAAGAGAGCAGAGGCTCGACAGTTAAAACTTGACCGATTTTCGCGAAAATGGGTAAATAGAGCAAACATAACTGGAATTCTGACACTGTACATAGTGCGTAATTGACACTCACGTAAGGTCTGGGAGTTGAACTGTATTACTACATAACGGTTGCTTATGCATGACATTACTGCTAAAATAGTTTGATTCGGGGTGTCGAACTTGAGATGGTTTCCTTTGAAGGTGCCTATGAATTCATCAGTAAATTGAAACCTGGCAATTAGATGAAAGAGAGAGCACTGGAAGACCCGATTTGTGAATAATGTTTCTCAAAATAATCGGATTCTCCAATAGACGGTACCAACATTGAGTAGATGATTCTGTTTGAAAGTGGTCAGATTGGGATAGTCTTTTGATTTTGCCGACCCAGCCATTGCTTTCGAATAACGTCTGATGAAATAGTCAGTTTCTCCATCATACGGTACGGGCATGATAAGCAGCAAAAACTTCCAGAGACTGCAGCCCCTGATTTGAAGTAATAACGGTGGGACATATGAAAGGGGTTTGGAAATCTAGAATCCAAAACTTTGCCCACATTTTGGTTTTGGGACCTGAGGAACAGGAACACTAGGACAAACGTCAAGGTCATACAATTCACGCTCCAAGTTTGGTTCACTTCACATAAAAATGTCACAAAATTTTGCGAGCTGAGGGAAAAGGAAAAGGAAAGTTAAAAAATCGGGAAAGCGCTGCTCTTTAGGGGAAATATTTCCCAAATCCCTAAGGAAATGAAAATTTTTCCTTCCCGTTGAACACAAATCAGCTACAATCTAACTCACTCCCGTAAAACAGGAACAGGAAGGACTACAATGTAGTTGAAGGCATGCATTATTCACTGTGAGCCCACAGAACCAACGTTGGGAAAGTGTCCTTGCTAGTGACACTATTAGACAGAGTTCAGCTAGTAGAAAAAGCTACCATGCTATTATTTGGAAACACTTTTTACGTTACTTGACGATCCAGAAAGTGCAGGTGTGGGAAAAATAAGTGAAATGCAACTGCATTCTTGATGCCCTGTTTCTTCCCTCAAGCATGAGTAATGTGATAGAATAGAGGCAACATGCAACGCAACGGCAGCGAGAATGTGACTAGCCTTATGATCACATTATAACTATACAACTTTTACTTAATTATTGACGAACCATGGTTCTTTTTCAGACTATTTGTGCAAACCGGAGGCTAATGTTTTCGAGATCGATTTCACAAGATTCAAAATTCGGGACATGGAAACCAACACGGTCTTGTTTGAAATAGCAAAACCAGCAGGTAAGGCAAAAAATCTCTTTTAGACCATCTCAGTTGTTACCTGTGCAAGTACTACTAATGTTACATCATGCTGTTCTATTGCTAGCTGTTTTTGCTACTGCTAGCTGTAATATCTTCGGTGAATCCAATCGTATTTTTCGGTGAAAATGAAATCTTCCACGTTTTATTCTTCAAAACTTATAGGTAGTTCAGACCTTAACATTAACGGGTAGCGTGGAAATGGAAGGAAATGCAGTTGCTCGCTTTGCAAACTCACAGGCTTAGGGGAGCTCTTTATCCATGAATCCGGTTTAACAACTTTCAAGTGTAATACTAATTTCCCCTGGGTTTCTGCAGCAGAAAGCATCAACGAATCGTATCGTATCGCAAGGGAATTTCTCTTGCAATAACGCATTGTTGAAGTCGCCAAAAGGATGTTTCTGAAGACAACAATTTGAAATCATAGATA
>VRMD01002670.1:0-12638 GCA_009872375.1 Sminthurides bifidus | reverse complement strand
CATATTTTCATCTCCGCTCATTATTGTTCTTGTTTAGACTGACTGAAAGCTCGAAAAAAAGACAGGTAGCTCACCACTAGCTGAGTAGCTAAAAGAGATGCGCTGGTGCAAGTATTGCAGCCCCCGGTGACTTACCTAGATCACAGCTAAAGCCTGGTTAAAAAGTTTGGGAACTTCTCCCCCGGAATTTTCTTTTAATCAAGACCGTATTCATATGAAGGGTTAGGTAGACCTTCGAAGCGCTGTTGCTCCCAAGAGGAACTGCCGTAAGCAGTTGGATTTCATAACACTTCACTTTACCGAAATTGTTAAGGAGATGTAAGGACCAGGTGAGTAAGAAGCGGTAGCCTGTAAAGGCTGGTTTAGTAGCACAGAGCTCCTGAAGGAATGTCAATGCTGGTGTGAACAGGTCACTGACTGTGACAAATATGCAGCTTAAGGAGCTGCATACGATGTCGGCAGGGCTAACAAGGTCGGTAAATGATTTAAGGACCGATTAATTACTCTTGACAAGGTGACGACAATAAAACCTGTTGGCACACGATCTTTGACACTTGAGGATGAAGTGCTCGTGAGGAATGTGGTCGGATATCTTTGACGCATGCCAGCGATTATATTGAAGTTGAAGTCCTCTAATTGCAATAATGCATAGGTACATCGGCCTTCAGTTCATGAGTGAGCCGTATCCCGTTATTCATTCAGTGGCAGTGCTAATTTTAGTACGATTCCATGTGTTTTATACACTGTTAAACTCGTATTTGTATCAAGTACCCAGCAGTCAGTACATGGCCTGAGGCGGCTAAGGATCCATGAAGCTATCTCACCACCAGTTCCTCTGGACTTGATTTAGGGAAGGGACTAGGATGGTGCAATAAGAACGAGAAGCAAAAGCAGGATCATGAATCTTGATCTCGTTGAATCTGTACTCTAGCTTCTTTTCCGCTGAGCAGAGATATAAATCCCTGCCTGTCACACCTTATTTGACCACGGCACCGGATGGGGTACGAAGTAAGAAGAAATTAATAAAATTACTCGACAAGCACAACTTCCACATGTTAAAGCCTCGAGTATGAGGCTCCAGCCTGAGTATAGAAACCCCGTCAAATTAAAATGTTCCCGTCAGAAAGGCAGTTCCTTTAGCACTTTGAGACTTGACTGTGCTTCTATCAGGTGTAAATCTGCAACTTCCAGAAGCCCAAAGCGTCAATTATATAATGTGCTGGAGATAAGGGGCATAGTTACCCACAATTTATTAAGACGTGTGGATTACCTTATATCGCCGGAACTCAGAGCGACGTCAAGTTTACAACATAAGACCTAGCTAAATCTATGCTTCTATGCAAGCCATGAAATCACCTGGGTTCGTATACAGGGCTACCGGAATTTAAAATCCGATCTTATGGTGGAAAACGAATCATTAGTTTTTGGTTTCGGGGCAAGAGGTGTGTTGGACCTGTGAAAGAGATCAAAGTCAGTGATGTGATGAGCATGGGTCAAGTCGAACTTGAACTGAAGAACGTGGAAAAAGGCCTTGTTTGTATGAATATGGAAAAGAATGACCAAGGTGCGAGAAAAAGGTTTCAATGTTAAAGACGCTTCTCTCGCCCTCCAACGAAAGTGCGATTTTGCTTCGAGGCAGGTTAAATGTTAAGGTTTGCCCAACCCCGAGCTAAAACGTGGTGTGTGCTCAGGTATGATTGAGCATAGGTTGGAGTTCGCTCTTTGCGGAAGTGAAAATAATGAGGGTTGACATGACTTTGGGTGTACGCAAGATCTTTGAAGATCATCAAAAGATGATGCATGTCGTAATACCCTGATCAGGCTAGTATGCACTCTAGTATTGGAGTCTTATTGAAGTGCAGTTTCCATGGCAACTTCTTCAAGATCGAAAGCCAAGTATCAATTAGAGCATTTGTGTCGACTGAGAAGAGGGACGAAGGCAAGAAACAGACAGCTGTTACACACTTGCAAAGAGATGCCAGAGATACAAGAGCCTGGGAAAGGGACGAGACACATGGAGTTTTGCGCTCTGCTTTAATGACAGTGCTAAATGAGCGTGTGTTTGTTGATGTTAAATCGGTATTGAAAAATGATTGTTACCTGGTGAAATGACGATGACGAGGTGGATCAGAGCCGTGTAATGGATTGTCGCCGTGACTGAAACAATAGCAGTTAATTTATCACGGGATCGTAATCAGATTTAAAAAAATGTGACATCATATCTATTCTCAGAGCTCGTCTCCCATCTTGACGCATCTCTCGCTCCATTTGACTCGAGCTGTCGCTATTACCAAAACTGAGCGAGCCGATAATGCATTTTCTTTCCGTGTTCCAACAGGCTGGGAAGCCTATGTTTTGAGCCTGCGTTACGTGAATCTCTCGCTCCATTTGACTCGAGCTGTCGCTATTACCAAAACTGAGCGAGCCGATAATGCATTTTCTTTCCGTGTTCCAACAGGCTGGGAAGCCTATGTTTTGAGCCAGCGTTACGTGAAACATAGTTGCATTTCAGCGCGAGCCACGTTACGAAACCTCCGTCCATGTTCTTCGAAACAGGCAGTTTCTTTGAGCATGCATTGCATACTACAAATCAAAGCCAAGGTTGAGGATTCGTCAAGTCCATGCTAAACTGCATGTACGATATTCCATAATCGAGGTAGAGCTGTAGAGCAGACTGACAGAGCCGCATCCTGGTTCCTGGTCTGAGCCCCCTGGAGTTGGGCCTAAATGCTGAAATGTGTCATCATGTAAGGTGGAGAGGAAGGATTGATTTTATTTGTTCTAACTTAAGCTGAGAGAGGAATGAGAGCTGCAATGGATCCTAAAGTTACTTTAAGCTTATCAAGATGCGGGAAGACAAAATGATTCATTGGAACATTTTGGGTGTTCGACAAAACCATAACTGTTTCTGCGATGATAGGTCACCTTCTCAGTCAGATTTCGAGTCAGATCACAGATCCGCATCTGGTGGAACCTGTGTACTCGAATGCTAAGCAAAGGCTGGAATGATGACGAGCAGATTACGGCGGAGCAGCCAGATCGCACTCCAGGATGGCAGGATTGAAGTCTTGTTGTTAAGATACAGAAATTTTGACCACCAGGACAGTTATCTGCAATCGATTTGACGGATTCGTTAAATTACGTATAAGATCAAGTACTTCCAGACATCCAGCCAATTCAGTGAAATCGCTATAATTCAACTTCCGCCTGTTGCTATGGGCAGTGAGGAATGTAATGCGGAATGCACCGCTAAAAACACCAAGGTAAGTTGATCTTCGGAATTGTAGAACTGCAGAACAGTACTGGAGGGGTCATTAAGCTGGACCATTGGTATCGCTTTGCAGCATCATATACAGGGATCGAGGGACGAGTCTTTTAATATGCAAAATTCTCGGTCTTGATCTGGGAATAAATTAGAATTGGATGGAGTCAAGACTCGACCTGACACGCCACGTCAGCTCTCGTTGTTCATAATCCGGTACTTAAGCCAAGTGATTAGAGAAGATGATGTGGCCAATATTGGAATCAATAATGGATGAAGTGTAGCGCCATGCTCATTTTCCATTGTGAGGCGGGAAGGAGTTGTAAAATGTAAATGATCCTGATGGGGGTTACGACTTTGGTGAATACGGAATCCCATAGGGCTGAGAGTTTGTGGTTGCGGACAGGGTGTCGTTTCGGATTTGGAGGAGGTCAAACTTGTAACATTAACCGGTGTAGTAACAATGTGTTTGTCTGTTGTGAAATGTGTGTGGTTCTTGTAGTGGATTTGACTCCTGCAGCGTGAACCAAATCTCACATTACTCGAAAGATTTTAATGATTATGGCTACGAACACTATGAACTGAAGGATGGTCTCATTGACGGAGTGCTGGGGCTCGAAACAGACTGGATGTATACTCCAAGCAATTTTTTACCTGGACATTACATTGCAGTCTCGGCCATGTTCCTCTCTCAAGTGTGGTATGGTACGAGTGACGCGATGCATCCCGAGATCTGGTTAAGGCTTCATTGAGCACGTAATCTGTGGCACTAGCTTCCCGACCTCAAGAGACCCGCATGGTGACAGGGATGAGAGGTCACTTTGGTCAACTGACCAACGAGGTGGAATGCGTCCAGGCATTCCTCTTCACGAAAGTCAGACTGGGAGTTGAAGTTGATGCAAGTGAGGTGCAATGCGGTGCAATGCAGCGATTGTATGTAAACAACTTGATCTTTTCAGAGTGTAAAAAGTACGAGCATTAGCTTGGACAAGAGTCAAAGTAAGGGTTAAGCCTTGAGAGACTCAAAGTGTTCCCTGTAAGGAGAAATGATATGATGGATGAACTCGATGAACAATGTATTTCAAGCATCATTGAGCAGGTGATTATATTGATTCTGTTGGAATTCTTACAGGAGGACCTGCTGATACATGGCGACTCTGTCTATGACATAATCGACAAGGCGGATCATGGCACTGTTCAGGCTGAATTGCTTCGAAGTAATAGTGTTACCCCGACGACGGAAGAGCCGAGACTTTTCCTCTGTAGAATGAATGTGTCCAGAAATGCCAGACGACAAATGCGATTCGGCGATCAGAAGGTAATGGAATAAGTTCAAGTTGAAAATTTGATCTCATTCAATTTGACTTAACGAGTTGTTGCCCTCCGTGATGTAGGGAAACCATGGTAACGGTTGCTAAGGAACAATGGCTTTTGCCTTAGGCAACGTGTTTATAAAGTATTTCACGCAGATGCTATTCTACAATCTAAAAGTTGAAATATTTCTCTAGAAAAAGTTCTTGTACAGAATAATCTGAGGAACTAACATAACTTCCACCCTCCATAAAGATGAAAATGCCAGTTAGCGAACCAGGAAAGCAAATGCGGTGTACAATGTTATGAATGAAATACTAAGGAAAGCAATTCGTTCAAATATTAATTTATTAATGAATTGACGGGAGGTCCTGAACAAGATGGAAGTATCTTCAAGCTTGATTTTATCAGACTGAATCTCATTGATTGAAATATTGTACCAAAGCTGTTCCGACAACTGCCTGCTATCCTCCCATGCATTATGAGCTACACTGCATTTGTATGCAAATACACTGACCTGTAAGGCACTCTGGGAGAGATTTGTAGTTAGTTACGATTCGTTCATCTCCTTGATTGAAATTGGTCAATGGCGGTTGGCGATGAGGATGCGTACAATTTGTATGAAAGCTCCACACTAATCTATTAAGTATGGCAATTCAGCTCAACTCATTTGCTAGTCTTGTTTTTGATGTCTTCATCGGGTGAAGTGAAGCTGATAGAATCAAGCTCTGAGAACAAATGAAGATAATAAGAGAAAGGGGGAATACATATGCATCCATGTATTTATTGCACCAAGATAGGAACCTGAACCCACAGAGTGATCCGTAGCTCCAGGAGTTCTTTTTAACTTGCTTCTAATCATCTCAAGTTCATCAGGTTTACAAATTGGAATGTATTTGAAAACGTGTCAGCTGGCGGGATTCTGTGTGTAACAAGGGCGGGGCTGAGGAAAATTAATTGGAAATACTTTGTAATTTCCACGCTTTCTGCAAGTGATAAATAGTTTGCGAAATGGAGCAAAATCGCCTTTGTGTCGATGGCTAGCCTGACCTTGCGATGATACCTTGGCTACTGATAAAAGGAGCTTTGAACAGAATAGAACGTAGAGTCCTCTGTAATGTACCTATAAAAACTTTTATCAATCAAAGTATGTGATACGCTTGCCGAAGAGTTTTAAACACAAAACTGGGTAGAAGGATCGAGATTAAACTTAATTTTTAATGTTTCAGGTGGTACTACTGCAAGGCCACTACTTGTCCTACCTGCCCCTATGTTCTCGGAATGAACCGGTATTTGTCGCCACCTGCACACCTGTCGCCATGCCAGAAACCCGGGAATGTGTCGTCCAAGGAGCTACAAACGTATTCACTACCATTCACTCCATGGACATGAAGTACATGCACATTGATCGAAAGTGAGTTTTTAATTCCTGCTGTCATCCACTCATCTAGCCACTTCCGCACACGTCAGTGTTAAAAAGTCAGCCCACAGTTATGTACATGCATGCATTTGAAGGAGTTTTTTAATCGACAATTTAGCTTTGTATCCTCTAAAAAGAAAACAAAAAGAGGATTGAGCAGATAAAATGACACGAGTCAGATCCTTTAATAAAAACTATCTTCTGAATGCAGCCGTTGAACAGTGAGGCTTCAAGACGTGGCCCCTTGATTAGAGGGAGTGACCGTGTAATAGGATCGTTTAAACTGACACGCAGATTTGGATCAGACACGGTTTTTCACACAAGGGAACACAAGCTTCTGAATCCTAAAGTCTAATATGAAAAAACAACAATCCATTATCCACAGCTTTGCCCACGTACACAGTTCCGTATGTATTTGTTTAGTCAGGGATTACTTTCATTCTGGAACTCATTATCTCGTAATCTGTAGTGTGAGCTGCTACCCTCTAATCACAGGCTTTGTAAACTGGATAATAAACGAATGTCTTCTGTCTTCTTCTTATCGGAATAGGTATAACTAATTTCCTTGTCGCTCTTCCTAGTATTTCTACCTGTAATCTGTCTGAAGTTTCAGAAGGGACTCCTGAGCCGAACAAGTTTTCCCTCCATAGTAAAATGTACGAGTTGAAGTAGGCGGGTTAGCTGCTTAAACAGTTTCCAAACCTTTTATTGTAACAGGTGGATGTAAATTGGTTGGAATGGAAGGAGAAAGAAAGATGTGGTTTTCATTTCCATGCAAGGCTGGTGTTGATTTAAAAGATGCGGTTTCCAGCATAAAAAGCTTGAGGCAACGCTACGTTAGCTGATTACACGGTATGAGGTGGTAATGAGTTGCCGTAGAAGGAGCTAATGGGAGATTTTTGTGTGGTTTATGAAAATTTAGCGGCGAATACTATCTGGGTTACGCGCGCTCGGAGCTCGCAGGCATCTCCTGGTACCAGCTCATCCATTGGAACTACATGAGAGAAGCCCAAAGCAAACACCGATTAAGTAAGCCGACTTTTTTTTATTAATTGTAATCGTAACAACGAGGTGGGTTTTTTGTCGCTCCAGGTCAGAAAAAAAATCCACCGTCCTCTCTCACTCATCATCAGTCCGTGTAAATGTGTTAGGTGTACGTGAGCGGATCGCTAAAAGGACCGCAGGCCAGACCTGTGCCGAATTTAAAACTCCGGTACAAGCTAAACAGTAGGCAGTAGCAAAGATGAAGATTGAAGAAGAAAACCAATGAGTTAGGAACATCCTTTAGGAATTTTCTCCTCGTTTTAAAGCTTCAATACGACCACATGAGTTACTGGATTGGGTGCGAGGGATTTTTCAGATTGGCAGGCAGCACTCATTCTTGTATAGTCTTTAGCGGTACACCCTGCCTATAACTTTAAGTCATTTTTCTCTGTGAGTGCAGAAACTTTGAAACAAAAAAACTTTGATGCTCTGTAACGGTGAATCAAAGGTGAGAAGCTGAGAAACCACCTGTTGGCTCGTCCACGTGTTGGACTAAAGAACGAATGTTATTTTCCCTTTGGACTCTCAAAGTTAAGTGGGAAGAATACGAAAGGGTACTATCTACGACAGTATACGCCACCTAATACACTGTGCTACAAAGGAGATTGCGGAGGGATCAAAGCCAGTTCGCAATAATTGCAAAGGATTTTTCCTCAGAAAGCTTCCAAGAAAAAAAAATACAATACTAAAATCAAGAGGCAGCCTGTTATGTCGACAGCTTTGCGGTGATGTATGCACCTTCCCCGAGTATATGGACTGACAGGTGAAGCGTACGAGTAGCTTTCTCGAAAGACTTTGATTCTGAACCCTTCTCCCCACCCCACCCCTTTTAGTAGTTAGTTGGCTATGCTGCAAGTGCGGCAAGGATTTTTTTGACTTTTAGTCCGTTCGCCCCATCACCATCTCACCCCATGGCTCACTGTGATAGAGACGGAGGTTGGAGAAGAGGGCGAAAGAGCGAAAAGGGGATGATTGGCAGGAGAAGGGTGAGAAACAATCGGGAATATAGTTTCTTTTGATTTGTTGGAGTGAAAAGACTTGGCAAAATAATTTTCCCACATGAATAGTAAATGATATGTGAATTTTAAAGGGGATTTGCAACCGAGTAAAAGCCGGGGCGTCGCAACTATAAAAGTGCATTAACTCTGGGGTGAATAGAGTAGCTCAAATAAGCCGCCGCAGCATCTAAACATTTACAAGAGACGTTTAAGTGTTATTTAAGAGGCCGTATTTCATACTTCTTTTAATAAAGATATAACAGCTACAAGACCAGAGGAGGGGGCCCCGTAATCTCGAAAACCACGAACCGGTTAATGCACACTTTACTTGTGACTCACGACTGTTGAGAGAGTGTAGTATTTGGCACTCGAGCCAGACGATTGTGAACCTCTGTGCTATGGTAATAGACGATTCTTTCTCGTAGTAATCTAGCAGATACACACACACATGACGCATTGGATGTTGAGGCTGAAGCCGATGATGGTTGATCGGAAACGTGGGTGATGTGATCACCTGTGTGTGTACGCTTTTAAAGTTTGATTCTTTTTCATTTCCAACCATCACACACACAGACATGACGCATTGGATGTTGAGGCTGAAGCCGATGATGGTTGATCGGAAACGTGGGTGATGTGATCACCTGTGTGTGTACGCTTTTAAAGTTTGATTCTTTTTCATTTCCAACCAGCTTGATAACTCTTTCTCAAGCTGGTTCCCTCGTTACCCGCCGTGCGTGGCTAAAAGCGTGTGCGAGCCGGCTTTTGGAAATATTAAAGGCAGAACAATGTAACAATGTGTTGATCTTGTGCCGGCAAACGCTTCGAGGTCACGACTACAGAGCAGCTTGAATGATAACTGCCGTCAATTTTACCATCAAGTGCAAATTCCACCGGTGAAAACATAAATTCTGACTACCAGGTAATGATGGATGGACGCTTCCTCAACTCCAAAGTTTTGTTCACAATTTTGAGCACTTGATGAGCTGAGAGGAGGCTAACAGCAACAAGCTCTCAGGGCTGACCGAGAGAATGAAGTAATTCGGACGAGAAGGCTGGCAAAGTCCAGCTTTGCAATCAGCCCATTCCCGTAGTCAGCTTCATATAGTCTCATTTTAGTTGAAAATGACAATCGTTTACATAGTTAGGATCGTTTACTTGAATCCCTTGAAATTCATGCATTGCAATCTTGTGAGCTATGTCCCTGTTTGACAATCGGCAATCAGGTACATGGCAATTTGCTAATGTCTTCATCAACTGAAATTCTAACAGTTCTTCAAGTTTCAAATGAGTCCCCACCATAACCTGGCACACATGTGCCCGTGAAGTGTGTTGGTATTGCTGAAACGCCCAAGTTTCAACTTTTTTAGAGCCAGATTCAGTCCTAGTTGAAACTTAAGGGAAAAATGCTACTGTTGAAGGGAAAAGGGTTGGGAGCTGGCGCTGACGATCGTTTGAAAATGATAAGCGTATTAAATTGACACGAGTCAATTAGGGATGATGAGGTGGAAAAATCCAATGCCATCCACCTCGACCAAGTAACAATAGCGGGCCGTACGAAATGAGGATTAGTCGCCAAGGTTAATAGCAGAGCGGAATATCCAGATTGATACGGAATGAGAATCCCGTAGATTTGTTTGCGGAACTGATGCCATCATCCTAATCTGTGATCAATGTCTTCGGAAACTTGAGGATTGGCTCTGCGATAGGCGGGGTTGAGGAAAGGAGATGAAGGAAGAAATGCGGATGGAGGAGAAGAATTGTATAGTGGCAATAGTGCAGAATTGACTTGTGAGGAGGAATCAGACATTACATTTCAGTCTACAGCAAACAGGAGTCTAATTAGCGGTACTACTTACGCCTGATTGATGGGTTAATGAGGATGAGGAGGCGAGAATTGAGACGGATGTACAAAAGTATTTCATGAGTGGAAGATTTAAGAGTAGATTTCTGCCCCTGTATGCTACAGGGATTAAGAGCGCGAGAATGATGAGCAAGGCGGCAGTGATGATGAGAGGGATGCGTTTACTATTATCTTGTAATAAATGTATCTGTTTGTTAAAACTCGTATGATTATTGAAGCAACATAAACGTTTATTGTCTGACAACAATTGGAAATTGGATCCACTTATTTACAGTCAGTCAATCGGAACAAGAGAAATCATGCATTCTACTCCTTCGACTTCAGACACGAGCCGGCGATTGGATATGGATCCATTGTGTCCTACAAGTCAAGGATGGACAGGACTCGGCACAGCAAAATGCACAAACACAATCTGTCATTGTCGCTACTAATCAAGTTCTCAGGTGAGTGGAAGTATGAGTAATTAAAAACAGAGCTGTGAATATGTTGCATGCCTTTTGATAATCCAATGAATTCTATAGTTTTAACTGGGATCTTTTAATGATTATTTCGGTTTTTAATGCTGCTGTCGGTGTGAGGATGGTGAGATTTGAAAATCAAGTATGTACGTTGATGTCGATTAACATTAACTGGAGTCAGAGGTGAACGAAAGGAAACGGAGGTTGCAATATTGGAATTCCGGTTACTGCCTGGAAAAGGAAAGGGTTGAAAGCATGAGAATGCTAAAGACTGCGTTTAGCTAAACCAAGGGATGAAACCAAATGTGTAGAATTAGGACTTATACCACGTTGGGTAAAAGGAAAAATTTTACCCTGTATCACAGCCTTAGCTCCTGTAGAGAAGGTCTTTTCCAGTATAAACAAGTGGCTGCCCGAATAAAGGAAGGATAGAAGCCTGGAATGGAGAGAAATGCTGAATGTTAATGGTAATGCAATGAAATGTGCTGCTCAGGTGGCAGGAAAGTTGTAAAGCATGGGTGCTTAAGTGAGCTGATTCTGCAGGGATTTAAATCAGAATATATGATGAAGAAAAGCTGTGAGGCTGCACAGACCCCCTGGTGGAAGTTAACGAGAAGTGTATTTATGTTTAAGCAGAGAAAGGAATAAAGACAGTGAGGGAGAAGAGGAGAAAAAAATAATTTTTTCACAACTGACCTAACTTTTAACAAAACAAGGAGATTACGGGAAAATGTTTATTCATGTTCCACAAAGGCAGTTTTAAAAACATCAAATCATTTAGAGCTTACTCGGGCTCAAGTATTGAATCGGTATAGTGAAACGTTCACTCCTTGCTGCTGCTGCAGTTCAGTTCCTTTCAGCCTCATGAATTCAGTTTCAGAATTGAGAAACGTCAAGTCAATGCTAGGCCTAGCTTGCTTGCCTACCTGAAGTCAGTTGTGATACAGCAAAGATTTGGAATTGCAAGTCACCCCTTGAACTAATTCATGCCTCTGTTGCTCTTTCCGTTACAGTGAGCGAGAAGCTTCAGTTATGCGTGCAAATTCCTGGATTTATCACTACTACACAGTTCAAACAAAACTCCAGTACGGACTAGCTTATCCAGAGGCTGGTGGCAGCCCCACGGCTGCGGCAGCCGCACGCCTTGCGGCCGCGGCGGCTTACTTTCCTACCCAACAATTGATCAACTACGGAAGTCATCACGTCCACCCGCACCAAGGTACTCACGGTCTTGCCGGCACACCTGACGGGTCAGGCAGTGGCGGCTACTCTCCTGTTATAACACCATCACTGCATTCACCACACAACGGGTCGTATGGCACCACCTACCACACACACCCCCACCATGCACTGGAGATGGCCTCAGGGTCGAGTGGGAAGGAATCGCCACTGGATTTTAGCATTGCGGCAGCGTCGTTCCGTCTACGATTATGCTAGCTACAGTCCTGGCTACTGGCCTCACCACCCCCACGGTCACCATGCCCATCACCCTCCCGGTGCTCAGCAAAGTCCTCTGTCTCACCCTCATCACCACCCCCACTCATATCTCAACATGAACCAAAGACTTGTGGAAGGGAATACGTCCTTAGGCGGGGCGGGGATTTCCGTGGGGTCACCTCATCATCAACACTGGTCAGCCTCTCTGTCTCATGGTGCTAGCAACGGTCATTCCAGTTCCGCTTCGCATCACCACCACCACCAATCTCATCAGCACCAAGCGCCACCCATGCACCATGCGAACGCTTCGCTCAGTCCTTCAAGTTCAGCTATTCCCAGTACAAATCTAAGTCCTACTAACACTTCGTCCAGTAGCAGGAGCAACAAACGCTTTAAGAAGAGTGCTCCCGATACTGAGACGACGCTGTCGCCCAAAGCAACCGTTAATACGGGGAGCAACGGAACTGGATCCGGGGGTTATGTCAGCGTCGATCATCACAACCACGAGGGTGGTGGAGGAGACAGAGGTGGAGACGTGCTTACTATGACGACTCCATTTGCCTATCACCAGGCCTCACGCCACCGTACGATGCTCAAAATGATTGGTACTTCCGGAGGAGCTTCTGTCATCAGTTGTACTACCCCCAGCACTTCCGAAGATGAAACGACCATCAAGGAGGAAAGCGTAGCCATTTCATGCCCTCTCACCCCCTCTCCGATTTGGGAAGGGCAGACTCAGCGGGTTCCTGACCTCGGGTTCCACCAAAGCAACTCTGCCGGGGTGATCGGAACTGGAAACGGTGATCTCATTCACTGCGTGCCCACCTACCAGCCCGTGCCTTACCAT
>VRMD01002669.1:0-12642 GCA_009872375.1 Sminthurides bifidus | reverse complement strand
CGGTCCAATGGCTAATTTTGAAGAATGGGCATGCAGAATTATTGAGCCTGCCTACATTTTTGGAATACCCGCGTCCGTTCTCCGAGAATGTTCCCGCACTTCCAAACGACACTTTCTTCCAGCTCACTTGCATGTTGAATGGGTAACTTGTATCGCAAATTTTCCTCCATGCTTTCCCTTGTCAACCTGAGACAAAGGATTTGACAGTATTTTTCAACCCTGAGCCCACAAAGGGTAAAAGCTCTGCAGTTTGAAAACAATCGCCTTTTTAAGCCTGACACGGAGAAGATTTAGGACCTGCAGTGGAAAAACAAGACGGACACCGCCTTCGTTACGCCTCAACTCTGTTCTCGTAAGATTATTTCCCGCCAGAAGAATTTCCGGAGCAAGTACAAGAGAGCAGGATAGAGTACATTCATCTGCATTTGTCATTTAAGCTGAGGCTTGGTCGCGGGCGGAAATGAATTTTGCGAACGTGCTCCATATTTTCTCCGTGTGATGGGTAGCCGCGGGAAAGTGAAAGGGATGATGATGAAACTGGATAAATGGGTCTGGGAGATGAGACTTGTTGAAAATTGAAGAGGCCGGGCTTGGCAGGAGTCATGCCGGGAATGTAAGCAAGTTGTCCTCCGTGTAGGTGGATGACTGGATGAGAAATTCGTTTAGGATTTGACTGATGAACATGATGGTTTTGTGTTTGCAGGAAAATTGCACTAGTATGGAGAGCCTCGTCGCCGCTCAAGTTGATGGGATAAAGGAAGCTCTGGAGCAGCGGAAGGAGGAACTGATTGCCTATATTCGACGTGAGAAGGAGTATAAATTACGCTCTTTGAAAACAGAAGTGTCGAGTCATACACAGAAACTTCAGCAAACCACGTCCCTCATCCAGTTTTGCATCGAGGCACTCAAAGAAACCGACCCTTCAGCCTATCTCCAGGTACGGATTTATTTTACATTTGCTCCCTTAATTCCCCCTTTTCCAATCTAGTGCAATCACCATTGAAAGAAACTCCTGCTCCTGCGATGAATTCCTTCCAAAGGAACATCGGCCGAGGAGAAAGCCAACTTTCTCCTCGCGCTCCAGCAGCATTGAAAGGCCAGTGACGAATGATAATAGAAACAAGACATGTTCTTGACTACAGGAGGTCGAGGTACTTGAGATAAGGGTTGCACACACGTGTTTGTCAAAGTGAAAGTGGAATTTCTCCACTAGGTTGCTGAACCACACGAAGAGCATCATCAGCAAATAAGCCTTCAAAATTTCCCGGGTAAGACGAGGCAGGAGATGAAAATTGTTGTGCGTGATCATACCCCCTCGTTGAATGGGCAACGACAGATTTGAGTGGCTCCCAAAACAGAGGGATGAATCCATTCACACACAACACACTCCTGCGTCAAACCAGACCCTCCAGCTGGAGAAAGTAAGATAGAGAAAGCAGGGAAAGGAGCGGAGGGGAAAGACAATTGTTTTACACACTCGAGTGAGAAGATTTCTCATCTTATTCTGCTTGCATAGCTTTGTTGTTTGGACGGACCTGAGATAATGCTGGCCAGGGAGGGTTGGTTGGTTCGTTTGAAAATTTCCCCAAAAGTTTACTCACTTGATGGAGTAAGAATAAGAAGACCAAAGGGATTTTTCCTCTCTGCTATTTACCAAAATAAATAGCCCTCTTTCTTTGTACCCTAGTAGTTTTTTCTGTAAATAAAAAAAACGCCTCTCACTCTCAACCGCCAACGATGTAAGCTGCCATGCTCCTGTAACTTTCACCATAGTTTTTTTCCCTTTCTGCAGTCATTGCTACAGTTTGTTTTTGTTTGAGGAAAACAAGGTGACGATTCCACCAAAAGATAATACAAGTTGGGGGCTAAGTAGCCTCATTTGCATCAAGGACTCGAGTGGAGCTTATCTAACAGTAGTTTAAACTTTATTATCCTGCGTCTAATTAGTGAAAGTAAACTTTCACCTGAGGGCCAACTAACCGCAGTACCTGTACTCGAGGGTGGAATGAGTAAACAATTTTTTCTACCTATTTGTTATTCATGGCTGGAAAATTACGCCTCGTTTACAAACATTGTGCTCCCTTTCACCGCAGTCAAGGCTAAGTAGTTCAAGTGAGTCATTTGCGTATAATTTGCCCTGAATTCAGGGGCTAAATGTAAGAATCGCCTGCTTCCTCATCCGGTGAAAGTACAAAAAATGGACGGCGTTTAAGGTGAAGCCGTTACCTCGTGTATCGTGAGATTGAAGGAGGATCTCTCTTTTTTACTACTTTTGCATTGTTCTACTTTCATGCATTACCGAGCATAATTCGTAAGTTTACCGACTTTCCCTACCGGCTTTTTACGCATGAAGCTTTCCTAGCGGTGAAAGGAAGGTTAGCGGTGAAGGAGAAAGTTGGCGTTGGCGTTATTTGAGTAACGTGGCAGCAGCACTCCCGCAAAGTTTGACAGTAGGTCAAAGGGATTCATTTTGGCGACAGGAATCTTAGCCTGGGACAGTAGACAGCATGAAAGAAGACAAAGACAGCGGACTTTGCTCACTTGGTTTGTTTATTTCTCGAGAATGAAGTACGGGTAAAAAGACGAAGGAATGGATAAAAGGAATGGAACTGAATAGATGCCAATGTACACAACACACCCTCTTGGGTAAAGAACCGGGACGAATGCTGCCAACAACACGAGAAGAAGAATACCATCCTAGTTGTTATTTATTGCAGACTTTGTCTTGAAAACTAAACAAGGCGATATAAACAGCAAGGAGCCGTGGTAGTTCACTTAACGAATGCTCTGTGCCGGATTTTGGATTTGGGGATAAAGTCTCTGAAGAAGTGAGAGGCTGGTGAAGATATCCACGTTTTTGTAGATGGTTGGGAGAAGAATTCCCGTTATTCATGTTTTATGTAGGAGGAAAAACGGTCTGTAGGATGTGCTCGAAACTGACGAAAGAAAATTTAATAAAATGTCAACGTTCCTTCCGTTTTGTCAAACACGTGTCCGGCCAGCACATTTATGAAATTTTCAAGTGTTGGAAATGAAAGCTGGAAATTGCAATGTGTTTACTTTTTTAGCAGAATTTAAAAAACATTTCATGAGCAATGAGTATTTTTTTGTTTTTTACAAGTCACCCAATTGTGCTAGTCCTCTGTAATTGCCGTCCCTTGTAAAGTCCGGCTGATCCTCAAGACAGTTAAATTAATGTTGTTGAAAGGTAATTTACAGCAAGTAATCTGTCGTATGTGTTATCCTAGCAAATCTAAGCCTCAAATGACGAAAACATTATGGAATACAAAGCAGAGACATGATTTCCTATTCGAGATCATTTATCAGATCCCTGTCAAAGTTTATTCCAGTCTTTAGTAGTGTTCAAAGAAAGTTGAAGCCGAACTCCAGTACACAATGTTTACTATTCTACCAAAAGAGTGAAAGAGTGTAAGTAAATACTCTGAAATTCCTTGGATTTATCGCATTTTCTCCTTTCAGCCAGCAGGCATGAATCCCTAAGAGCAGTAGCTACCTCAAGTTTGTATAGTGTCCCAAAATCTCTCAACAAACTTGAGCAATTTTTTTTACAAACTGTCGCACGAATTCCAGTCGTCGAACAGGGCACAGGTTGCACACCATTCAGTTTTTATACCGAAGAAAAAACATGCCTGAAGAAGGCATCAAAAATGCTTAGGAGTTCTCGAGTCTGGATGTTATAAATTCCAAAGGCACGTTAAATGTTACACATTTCATGAAGAAGAGGACTTGGTATAAGGCTTTGTGCAATGTTTGCCAGAAGATGTGGCTTCCGGGCTTGAACTGTACATTGAGGACCTTAAAAAACCCGAGGGTGAATAGTCAAAAGAGAAAGAAGTTTGGCCCCGTCAAAGTTCTCTGTTGCTCTTGCCGCGTGCCGCTGGTGGCAAGGGAATTTAAGTCACAATCGATTGTGAAAAACTTGAGCAGATTCTGAAACCTTGATCGAAAAACGAATACTAAGAGTACGAACAGGTAGTCTTTTTCCCTCAGATATTTTTTTGGTTCTATGAAAGTTCGGCAGGAATACGGGATGCAATTTCCAAAAGCAGGTTGAAAGAGCATGAAGCGGGTGAGATATCAAGGTGAAGTTGATGATAACAAAGAGAATGGGATGATGTCAAACAAGTCTCTTCTGGGAAAGAAATGTTACGAAATTGAGAAAAAAAGTTGCGAACCTCCTTTATTGCTTCTGGTACTTCAGAGAACTGGTGAGTAACGTAGCCTTGCTAAGGCGTTTGCACCTTACTGCTGTAGGACCCGGAGAAAGTACATCGTATTGCTGGTATTGGTGCCGGATGAGGGAATCAGTGAAGGAAAACCAGAATAGATAACGGCTCAGCTTTCCCACCAGCAGCAGCCAGTACAACGAAGTCGGTGAGTGAAGACCAGAAATGGCGAAGACAGGATCTAATAGTCGATTTCGAAAGGAAACTCAATTATTTTTTAAACGCCTCACTCAAAGGAAGGGGAAAATCAATTTGAAAGAAATGAGAGAAAGTCTCTCAAGTACGAACACACATAGCAATTTCCTTGAAAAACGCATTAGCGTCAGCCAACTGCCGGGCTCGCCTCAAGTCCAGAACTAGACAAAAGTTGGACTTTCGTAGAACCGCCGGGAATATTGGCTATCAGTAGCAAAAAATTTAGACGAGAAACTACTTACATGAGCTAAAAAAGAAGGAGATGTTGTAATTGCTACATCAGTTTTGGCAGTAACAGTAACATGGCATTGGAGAAAGCTGCTTAAGTTGGTCTAAAGACCCAAGTCCATCAACTGCATGCAGGGCGGTGAAAGTTCCAAGGCTTGGAGAAAGCTCGTGGAGCAGTAACTACCCAACGGTGAAAGCAAAGACAGGCCTAGGAATAATTGTGCAGTTAGACTTGACGGAATGGCTTGTATCATATAAAATTGGCAAAGTCTAAAAAGATTGAAGTATCACTCTAAATGACTACATGTAGTCAAGTGAGTTGGTTCAGGAGAAAGTAAATGTCGCAAGTCGCAATCCGAACAAGCGATGGTAGCAACCGTTCGAAAACCGTAGTTTCGGAAGAAAAGACTGGGGAATCCCCCAAAATACGCATTGTAAAAACCATGAGCCAATATAGGCCCCAAGAGACCTGGAATTCGTTTTGAGCAGATTTAAGCCCCCAACTGCTATTAAGAATCTGGCCGTTATGTCTTCTGTATCCGTCTGCTCTCACATACACATGGAATTCAAGTTCCGAACAGTATGGTGAAAGCACTACATGGAGAAAGCAGGATAGTGACCCAGCTCAGAGCGTAAACAAGGGCAAAGAATTGTCTCCATCCCTTGCAGAATGGTCAGCCCATTTATTTTCTCCGGGTGCGAGCATTCCAGTTGTACTCTTCCATCCAACATTGCTTGGGGCGGGAGACAGGAAAGACAGGAGGATGAATCGTGAGAGGTGGTGAAAGCACAAGGTTTGCCGAGTCCACGTGCGGAACGCACCAACTTTCACTACTGCTTTGAGTCAAAGCAGCACGACTGATGAGGTGCAAGAAGACATTGGGCAGCGAGGGAGAAAGTGAAAGGGAAAGTAGTACTGGGGGGATTTTTCTGAATTATTCGATCATATTTCATGGTTTATTTTGTGCTGTCGTGTGCGCACATAGCTCAGGATTTTACAGCTGCTTGTTCGCAGGCCATTGTCATCCCGGCCTCCGCTGGGCCGGTCAGCGGTCAGCCCTAATGGCCGGAGTGGGGGATTGTGGAGTTTATTTCGACTTTTCACTTCATTATTCGCGGAATAGTGGGCCGGTGAGAGTGCAGTTTATATAAAACCAGATTACCCGAACCTCCTGTGGTATTTGACAGGAATTGTGGTCGGAGATAGGAGAGCTCGTATTGAATGAGCAATGAGGCAGGGGAAAATTTTCACTCCAGTGAGTGGTACCGGCAGTAGCATCCGCTTTTACTGCCCCAGTGCGTACTTTCTCTCTCTGTCTCCCCCCCTCGCTTTCTCCCGACCATTTCACCAACACAATTCTCAGCTCAATCTGTGGGAATTCCGGGGTCGTTGATTCACCATCGGCAGGGATTCCAGTTAGCTAAACGATGGCTGGAGATGAAAACTTTTGTCAAAAACACGGTACAATTTGGCGCCATATATTCATTTCCGTTCATCACATAAATTCAATGCTTTTTCAGCCTGAGACGTGGTAAATTTCCAAGTACGATTCCGTCCCAACCCCGACCGTCCAATGGTACAATGGAGTTTCGATGCTTCGAAACTCTGGATTGAAAACACACTTGAACCATATGAAATTATTTAGTAACTCGATGGAGAAATCTCTCACGATGTAGTATGTAACAAGATTTGTGATTTCCCTCAGGTGGGTTCCTTGTTGTTGGCACGTGTGATGAATTTGGAAGCAGCCTGGCAGTCGGACGACGATTCCGCCAGCTCCGTGGATGGATCCAGCCTACACATTTCTCCTGGTGGGCGAACAACAACCAATGGCTGCTCGCCGCCCGGCTACAATTCCGCGCTATTTAATTCAGAATTCGATTTGACTTTGGACGAACGGAGTGTGTTGGCCGCCATCCGGCAGCTTAATTTCATCCAAATGAAACGTGAGTAAATTTCCTTGTCGTTTATTTCCATGTCTTGTGGCTTCCAGCATGTTCTGCTATGAAGTCTCAAGTGTTCGATGATTCTAAACGCTCACTGCACCCGAAATCAAGTCAAAGGTTCCGTGGATGATTGCTCGTGTGTTGGTAGATTTAAATTTGATTTCGTTCAAGCAAATCCCGCTTCCGGATACCAATTTAAGCTCAATGTCTCTAAGTGTGTTTGCCGATAGGCTTATGTGGTCGGAGTAGTCTGGTGCTTAATCTGTTCCTGTAGCACGCAGTCTGTTGCTAGCATGAATTACTGTATGCGCACATGGCTTACTCTTTACTCCATGGGTGAGTGCTTTCACCCATATGATCCTTGCTTACGCGTCGTTAGATGCCCTCAGGCTATGAATTCGATTATTGGTGGACAAATTGCTATGGCAATGAGTATTAGCTTCCGATCAGCATCCCTTCTTGTAACAAGTACGTTGACATTGACATGCCTTTGAAGTCGGTACAATAATTACGACTACCACAATATGCTGGTTTTGATACAAGCGGTAGATGACCTTTACCGAGTACGGTTTGGAATATTTGACGGGAGCTTTCAATCGTGTTCATGTGCTAATGTAAAAGTGAATTCAAAATGGCGGATTTACATGCCAATAGCTGTAGAAGGGTTTGCGTTTTAGTAAAAGTACTATGTAATCTCAGTAGTGAAAGTTGATTTTGATGCTGTCTGATGTTTTGATGTAGGATGCACAAGTCCAGAGTTCAACAACGGGAAAAAGTTGAACAGAAAGTGACAGGATGGTAATTGATGCGTGACTTGGAAAAAGGTTGAGGGCAAAAGCTTTTTCTCAGATGAAAAAAAATACCGATTTCTGGATTCAAAGCCTCTGTGAAATGTGAATATTCGAACATTTGTAGAGAAAGTATCTAAGAGTTTTAGAACTATCACTACGGGTTAGAATAACCGTGGATTGAATGCAATGCATTTAAATAGCAGTAGCGTTCACCGTCTTCACGTTCTTAAAGGACTACCAGTTTAGCTCTGTGTTGTTAAGCCTTCGGATTCAAACAACGGAGGAATGTTATTTGACAGCGAATGATTTGCAGCTGAATATGAGGTCTGACAGATTGGAGAAACCCTCTTATTTTACTGACAGGAAGAAAGGCTTGTCGTTGGATTCTCGTTTTGGAAATGCTACCAAAATTACAAGTCATGAAATAAATCCAAGCCCTTAGGTAGGGCCAAGCTGCTCGAAAGGTACGATTATTTATGGGTATGAAAATGCTGGTTTGGTAAAAATGAAAAGTTGGAGACATCTGAATCAAGGTGAAGTATCAACAAAGGTTTTATTTACTTGCCAATGGATAGAAGGAGAGTAACTATGGAAAACTATTGAAATTGAAAGACAAATGTCAAAATCCAAACATTTAAGCAGCAATGCTAGCGGAAGCACCGGTGCCGAAGGTCAAACCTGCAGAACCGCCGGTAGATGCTGATCCGGAGGCTGATCCACTGGTACCTGCGGCAGCAGATCCAGCAGTTGATCCAGAGGTAGCTCCACTGAGATCTGCACCAGCAGATCCAGTAGCTGATCCTGAGGTAGCTCCAGTGGCTACCCACGCCAGTGGATCCAGAGGTAGCTCCAGTGGGATAAGCACCAGCAGATCCAGAAGTAGATCCAGAGGACCCAATGGCTGCGCTCAAACCTCCAGAAATACCGGCTAAATTTCCATAGAGGCTGCTCAAACCTCCTGAAATGCCACCCGCAATGTTGGATAAAGCTGAGACAGCGCCTTGAGCAAAATTGTTTGCCACAGCTGCCACATCAGCTCTAAAAGCGGCTCCAGCTTCATTAGCTTTTTCAATATTAGCTTGAAGATTGGCCTGAATACCACCGATGATTTGATTAGCTCTGTTTCTGAGNGCAAAATTGTTTGCCACAGCTGCCACATCAGCTCTAAAAGCGGCTCCAGCTTCATTAGCTTTTTCAATATTAGCTTGAAGATTGGCCTGAATACCACCGATGATTTGATTAGCTCTGTTTCTGAGTTGACTCACAGCTTGGGCCACGGCTAATTGAGTGGCAAGTCCAGCTTTCTGAGTATTTGCCGTAACGTTGCCAATGAGAGCAGCCAATTGCTGGGCCAATTGAGCTTGGACTTCGGACCCATAGGCGACGGAATAGTCGACGGCAGGTCTAATAGTGTTGTCGATGGCGGCACTGGCTGAGACAGCTCCATTCTTGATTTCTTCAGCAGAGGCACCAGCAGAAACTCCGGCTTGGAGGTCAGCTTGGGCGGAGGCGGAAGTTTGGGCAGCGGATGAAAGGGCTTGGTCGATGCTGGCTTGAATCTGAGCGTTGACGTTCTTAGCATAGGCGTTGGTCTGGTTAATGAAGTTGGCCAGCTTGTCTAGCGCAGCCTGGATGTCGGCACTCAAGCCCAAGTTTCCGGTCAAACCTGCACTGAGTGAGGTGCTTCCACTTGCGCTTGCGCTGCCACTTGCGCTGCCACTGCTGCTGCCACCCAGCGAAAAAAAGCGGGGTGGTACAGCCACCTGGAATTAAAATCAGCAAAAAATAGAAAAATTGCTTCGGAACCTGAAATTTAAGAAGAAGTACCCTTCAAAAATAGCTGGACTTACGGCAGCACCGAAAAGAGCGACGATGATGAGGACCTTCATTTTCAGAATTGTACTAGTTTTTTTATCAAGGCTTCCAAGTGATTCTATTGCTTGGAGGTTGAAGAGTAGATGATGATTTTTCAGAAATTCATCTCAGTTTTTATACCAATCTGATTTCCGTTGCATAAGTGGTGAATCATTTGACATCTGCTGGCGGTTTCTACCGCTCCTGGTCCTTTTGTAATGTATGACAAAGGCTCAAGGTTAAGTAGTGAATTTTTTTCAAATATTATTGATTGCATTACTAATACTTTTGACATTGGATTCGTTATGTGAGCAATTTTGTATCTGCAGTTGAGAATAATCGTCTTTTCAACCAGGCTCGAGGCGGATGGTAGAGCGGGAAACTTATTCTAGAATCTTCTGTGAACAAAACACATGACTAATCTGGCTCCCTCGCTAAGAATGAAAACATGCGAGAGCAACAATGCAGTCAAAAGAGACATCTGTGCAAAATGTTTGTTTGCATAAAACCGGTTTCAGTAGTTCGACTTGCAATAATAGGCGTGCAACAATGCGTAGGTCGCTTAGGTCAACAGCGAAAGGGGTGGGGATTGTGTGGGAAATTGAAAATAGTAAGCGAGTAATGCACATGTGGAGGACAAATTTTACAACAATATTCAAGCAAGGTCATCAATTAATTGATTAAGGTGCAGATTTTTTCACCTGCGTCACTTGCGGTTACTTGGCAAGTAGAGCTGAATTGAAGCGTGATCAAAATATTTTTTCCTCTGTTTTGTTTGGCACTCTTTTATTTGCACAGCTTGTTCATAACTTGTGCACGTGCATAGTGTATGGTAACCTTTAACTTACACAACAAAAGTACGAACAAGACCCTTGCTGGGATAGGAGATGAGAAGAAGCTGCAGTTAACTGAAGGGGCTTTGAAGTAAAGCTCCTATGGATGAGTTCTGACAGATTAGAGTATCGACTTTTCCTTTGTGAGGGAAACATTCGGGCTGCTGACAGCAAATCCATGCAAGATGTCGGCAAGTGCATCATCCAGTGCCTTGATGCAACAAAAAGTGAAAGTTACCAAGTCCGTCTACGGAGTTATAATGGATGCTGGATTATTTATACATGATGTGGGAGAGAAAGCTTTATCTTTTCCTAGGAGATGAGCAGGGGAAAGAGCATGGGGGAAAGCAAAGCAGCCTGGCAAAGATCATAGACAAGAGTTAACTTTTTTGGGGCGGATGTATCGCATCTTCACCCCTGGCAGGAAAACAGAAAGTTGTGTACCGGCTGACATGACTTGGGTCCTGAGTGATGAAAATTGAAATACTCTGACTATTTTTCAAAGGCTTGGTGAAGAAACTTTGTGGAGGGGAATTGAATTTCTACTGGGTATTTTCGAACACCCTTTTGTACCGAGGACGGATAAAATATGCACGGTTAAAAACTTCATCAATTCAACCGTAACCAGATGCATTCAAGGGAAAAGGTGTGAGGGTAACCGTTACATGTTCGGCAATTCACAAGTGGTTTAGGCGATTTGTAACCACCAGGTTAAAAATTCCTGTCCTGTGTATTTCGTATTGCTGTACTCTTTCCGAAGGAAAATGCATGTGAGGAAGTCATGAGAAGAAAGTAAGGAGAAAGCAACACTTTCTCGAAGTAAAAATAATGCAAAGGAATGTCTCTTGGAAGCTGAAGTTCGAAAGTTTCTACTTCACAGTTTGTAGATTGTGTAGCGATGCATGTGGATTCAATGCTTGATCTGATGTTTTGCTTATTCGCTTTAACTTCATTACAACATTACCTTGGTTTGAAAACTTTGGCAACGCTGTCTAATCTATTCACTCTTTTCAATTAAAGCTGCTAAAAACGGAGAGGAAAGGAAACCTGCAGGTAAAGCTACTAAATTCTTGCATTTTTCATCCATTGCTTACTTTTTTCTTGTATTTCAAAAACTTGGCGGCAAAAATATTTCCGCCTTATATCCAGCTCAAAGTCTGTTTTCTCATTGCAACTGGTAGCTAAAGTGAATCAAGTTGAATGCCAAACCTAAGCCAAATGAACATACAAATACACGAAGATCTACACATTTTGCCCTTTAATTTCGTCTCATCCGGGCGATTAAAACTTCATTACTTCATTAATTCACAAAAAAGCATTTCCAACATACCAACAGCAATCGAGCTTCATCGATTTATTAGATTACGCAAGAAAATTTTTCATCTTCAACAAGAGACTTGACGAAATTAAAAACTCGTTAATGAACTTTGGGAACACTGGCATGCAGTCCCATCGAAAAAAAAATGAATTCCTGAACTTCCGCATGAATTTTTTCGGGAAAAAACTTAACCGGATGTTAAACGCAAATCAACCCCTTTTAACATATTCAGTGAATCGATTAATCGATACAAGTTCTACAAGACATGAAAATTGAATAGGGCGATGAATCCCAATCACGAGCTTCAACTCAATTAGCACCACCGAGACAGAACTCCAGGAATGCATATTTACCACTCGTTCATTAGTCTTTCAACTTGAACTTCAGCTACGTATTAATGGCGCCTACCAAAACCCGACCATGCGGTTGTCGCCCCCACCACTGATCAAAGGTGTAAAGGGGTGAAAATAGCCGTGTTCTGTTCAAAACGTTTCGGAGTCAAAGTCTCACAGATCTTCACCTCTCACCTCGCATCTTTCAAAAACCCAGACAGAGGTGATGAAAGCTTCAGGAAGGAAGACACCCGACTAGGTGGAGACCAAAGTTGGAGGTTTCTTGCCTAGACGAAGAAGAATTATGGCCTCCCCCTCCCCCTGAATGCCTAACAAATGACTATGAACGAGGAGTTAATCGAATAAAGTTGAATGATTCCCCGTCAAAGATAATAGATTAAGGCCTTTGGAATGCCTCTCTGTCACTTACCAACTGGTAGACGTTCCACAAAAGAGCTGGCGGATGCTGGTATGCACTGGAAAATTTGCATAATTTATTGACAATGAAAGGAATGAGGTAGCAATTGAGCCCTCTTCCAGCATCCTCTCCTTCCTCTCACGGGTTAAATGCATGCAGCTCTGGCTCTAGCTGCATATTTTCAAAAAAGAAGCCATCAGATAGATAATAAACAGTCAACGAGCCAATACCTCCATGTAAACTTCCCATAAAGCATTTTCACAGACCTCAGGTTGAGAAGTCACGGCCACAGTGCATTGCACTCGCCCGAGGCTCAAACGCGTGAGGGCGGTATAAATGAGACACAGGGGACATTAGAAGCTTTATGGGGAAAGTTTGTACCCAAGTTGAGATTTATGAGAGATGAGGAGTGTTGAGAGTGATAGCATAAATAATTGATAATCTCCTTACACGTACCGTCCTCTGTTTACACGAAATAA
>VRMD01002668.1:0-12642 GCA_009872375.1 Sminthurides bifidus | reverse complement strand
CTCTGGAACGTGAGGACCGTGTCAATACCAGTGCAGAAGACACGAAACGTTGACAAGTTACGCTTGAAAATTCACTCGAAAGTTTTAGAAACAGCAATTCCTGACTTGACCCAACTGGAATTACTTACAAGATTGATTTGCTCGGCAAAGGCATCTTTTTCTACGGAAGTGACCACAAAACGATAAATAGCTAATTTGGAGGAACAAAGTTTTAGTGTTTACTGGCAGCCCTAATGAACAGGGATGGGGAAGATCACATTCATTGGTGTTTTACTAGGATTTGTAAATCTTCACGTGGATTCTCAAAATCTCGCTAATTTGTTAGGTATGGATTGATATTCATTATCAAGCATTGCATGCATATTTACTAGTGTGACAATGGCTGAAATGTCCATTACAGCACATTCAGCAAGTTTTTTATTCAGAATATTACAAGCTTTTCAAGTTAGATTTCTGCCTAGTTTAGAGTCAAGTGGTAAAAATCATGTTCATTTCCTATTTGCATGACAGGAAATGTTCCAGTGATTGGAAGGTTTCTGCAGGACATTGAACTGGAATCAACGTTTTTCAACATACCATTTATCTACAANTTTCAAGTTAGATTTCTGCCTAGTTTAGAGTCAAGTGGTAAAAATCATGTTCATTTCCTATTTGCATGACAGGAAATGTTCCAGTGATTGGAAGGTTTCTGCAGGACATTGAACTGGAATCAACGTTTTTCAACATACCATTTATCTACAATGATGTGACTCAAGTAAAATTCATACTGTATACAAAATTAAAGTAAGTTCTCAGCTTTGCATTCGCCATCAAAGAATGAATGCCTGAAACAAAATGACATTGTTTGTAGCAAGGTTTTTATTATCACCTTTGTAGTCCAGAAGTCGGGCACAATTTAGTGCTGGAGGATGCGCAAACATTCACACGATCATATTGGAACCCAAGCCACCCGGTCAGTGACACATTGTTTTTATCGGAGAGATCGGATGGCAATGGCCCCAGCTTTATAACATTATAACTCTGTCTTATTTCTAGGTAAAGATTCTCATACATGGGTATGCCCAGTCAGGTTACAGCAAGGATTTTCCTAAATCCGTCAAGGATGGTAAGTGGCAGAGCTGCTATATTATTTTGATGGCTAAAGACTTCTATGAAAGTGGAAGCGAAGACGTACAAGAATTATGAATTATGCTTGAAACTTACATTGGATATCACGGCAGCTTACCTGGATTACGGCATCCCGAGGAAAATAGAAGGGTTGATGAGCAACGATCTGGACGAGAGAGAAGCAAATGGAACTTTCAATGTTATTTGTCTTGACTGGAGCTTGATGTCAAAGGAAATGATTTACTTCAGCTCTGCAGTGAATACGGAAAAGGTTGGACAAAGAGTAGGGCAGTTTCTGATGTACTTGAAAGACAATGGGTATGTACTAGACTTCAACGCAGTTCACTTTAATCGGCTTTAGCCTTGGATCTCACGTTGCTGGAGTTGCGGGCAACTTTGTTCAACAGGCTACGAATGGAAGTTATGCAGTTGGACGAATCACAGGTACATGCATGCAAACTGTTTCTCCTATACTCAAACTGTCTTATATCCATCAAATTTTTCACAGCTGTTAAAATATTAAAATGAATCAATCACAGGTCTCGACCCAGCAGGTCCTGGGTTTTTGACTGTGCCGCTAAGATTAAGGCTGGATCCAGGTACAACATTCCGTTAATTCAAGCTTTGGTTACCAGTGGAAACTAGTTCCATTGCCATAGTTACTATCGCGAGCCTTTATCCAAAGCTGCATTCGCCTAACTGTAGCCAACAGTCAGTACGTTTCATCTTGTGATGAATATTACAGGTGATGGAGACTTTGTTGACGTCATTCACTCTAACAGCGGTACAGTCTTCTTGGCACAATATGGCAACCCGCAGCCGATTGGCCACATTGACTTTTTTCCTAATGGCGGTGCGAGGCAACCCTCCTGTGATGCATCCTTTTTTCGCGAGTTCACCATTCCAAGAAGAGGTGAGTGATGCTTGACAGTTGATTTGCATTTATTAGTGAATGCCATAGTGGTAAAGTTTAATTTGAATGTATCTGCACATTCCCTTTAAGTTGCTTGCAACCACCTCAAATCAGCGGAATACTTTCGGCGGTCAATCCGAGGTGAAGTTTTCACAGGATGCTGGTGCGAGAGCTGGACGCTGTATCAAGAGGGCTTGTGCAATTGCAACGAGCAGAATGCAACTGCAATCATGGGGGAGTATTGCGACCACAAGTAATTTAATTACTTTTAACCTGAATCTACCATAGTACTTTTTGTAGTATTTTTTGTAAACATAGTTTTTTAAGTCTTGGTAAATGTTCCTGTATTTTTCTTTCAAATGGAAGTTAAATGTTAAATATTCTTGTTTTAGTGCCAGAGGACGCTATTACCTTTACCTGGACGTGTAAGAAGTTGATTTCATGGCAATTCAGCATGGCTCAGCGTATCTGTCCTCTAATCAAATGCATTAGAGCCTCAAGATACCATGGCCAAGAACTATTGTCAGCAGAGTGGATTAATGGTTGCTAGTTGCTCGCGTCGTTTCACAACACGAAGCAGACATATATGCAAGTTTTGGGATGGGTTTTAGAAATTGCACGAGTAGAACAGTACAGTATTTTAAACGATAACAGGGTTTTATGGTAACAATTTTATCAGCAACATAAAAAGGCTGGTAATTTACCCCGTGATGACCTTTGAAAAAGACTAATTTAAGTTCCTATGCCAGTGATTGCCAATACCAGGTGAATTAACTTACAGTCTGATACGCTTCATGACGTCTTGTACAATGTGTATTACTTAATCTATAAACATGAGTTATCAATAGCAGGGAATATGTAGCTTTATAGCAAATAGAAATCGTAATATCAAACCGTTTTTAATGCTTAAATAGTCAATTACCTTTTGTAGGAGGGTACTAATAAAGTGACTGATTGATCGGGATCACAACAAGTTCCAGCAAGCCATTCATTCGGGAGTTTGAGGTAAATTGTTCTGCTTTGTATACGGCCGTGACGAATCCGTGTGGAAGAAGAAGTCGCCCCGAATACTAAAATAGATAACAGTCCCGTTTTAAAACCATACTGGATATTCTCATTAGGTTGATAGTCTATCACCGGCTACTTACGACTGATTCACATATTCGCCCATTAAGGCCATTTGATCGGTGGAATTGGAAGCACATTCGCATAAATGCTCCTCGAACTCCTTGACTCCACCGCAAGGGCAGCCAAAAAGTTTTATTCCACGAATGGATTGCTCGAAAAGATCTAACGCTCGTTCATGGCTACAACTCTCTAAAAACAAATCATGATTTTAAGCTTAAGACTTTTCATACCCATGGCAAAACTACTCATCAACCTGTATGTATTTGCTAAAAAAGACATTTTAGGGCGGAACAGAACTTACGTAGAAATGGATCAACCAATTTCTCTAAAGCACATCCTAAATCACAAAAAGGCAGTGAATTTACAAATTAAAACCATCATAAATGCTCCTCGAACTCCTTGACTCCACCGCAAGGGCAGCCAAAAAGTTTTATTCCACGAATGGATTGCTCGAAAAGATCTAACGCTCGTTCATGGCTACAACTCTCTGAAAACAATCACGATTGTAAGCTCAAGACTTTTCATACCCATGGCAAAACTACTCATCAACCTGTATGTATTTGCTAAAAAAAGACATTTTAGGGCGGAACAGGACTTACGTAGAAATGGATCAACCAATTTCTCTAAAGCACATCCTAAATCACAAAAAGGCAGTGAATTTACAAATTAAAACCTAACTTTGTCATCCTCTTTAAGAAAAACTCACGCCACCCACCTGGTTGGTTGGTTCCACCATTTGGATAGAAATCAACATGACCAATGGACTTGGAAATTCCGCTCTTTCCAGCACTTGTATGAATTACATCCGTGAAAATGGCGTCATCTTTATCCAGTCTACTCTTGGCATCCGCTCTGAAGAAGCCTGGTCCGGCAGGATCAAGACCTGTTAAGAGGGTGCTTAACTTGAACTTGTGTAAAGTGACATAACATAAGCACGTCAAGAAGTAAGAGGCTAGCTTCATTCGGGAAATAATTGGATCGTAAGAAATCAACCTGTTATTCTTCCAACTTTGTGGTTTCGGTACGTGGCAGCGTGAACGTATTTGCCAGCAAATCCCGCCACTTGCGCACCCAAGCTGAATCCAACAATGTGAACTGTTTTGAAATCCGTAATGTATTTCTCCTGCTTGAGAAACATGAGAAATTCCCCAACTCGTTCACCGACAGATTTCGTATTCCACGCAGAATTCAGGTACACAAATTCGGAAGCTAAGTGTCTCCAATCAACACAGATGACATTCGTCTCATTGTCTCTTTGAATGTAAGCTAAAGAAAACACATCAGCATACAAAAAAGAGCAGCATAGGCTTTTCAAATGAGTAGAGCAACAGCGCCCACTGCGAGAAACGTTTTTCATGCTTCTCACCATCTTTGACGATGTGTGGAAAGAGTGAAAATCCAGTCATCTTGTACCCATGAATTAAAACTTTAAGAGGCTGGCCTTGCATATATCCTGACTTCTTGAGCGAGTTGTATTGCCGGTAATATATTTCTTGAGACCCGACCCTAATAAGAATTAATAACAAACTACCAATTTGAGTCCATAAATTACACACCTCGTAAATCTAGCATTAGCATTTCAGCGCCGCCATAATCACTTGATTATACGCTTCCATTTTCACTTTCGACGCATCACAATCTACTGCTTCGCATCTACGATTATCTACAAATAAAACAGCAAACTTACATTTCCATCGTTAACGGATCGATAAATTGATTGCTAAACAGGTAAAACCGGACAGTATTTTTCAGAACATCTGAGGCCAACGAAGCCTTAGCAGTCCTCACATGATGCGACTCGAGCGTTTGTGGCCGATGCTGCTCACTTATTTCCGGAAAGCCGGAAGTATCTTCACCTCCTGCACGTTCATCATACGAGGTAAATTACAATGATTGACCTACACTTGATACTTTAATGACAAAATCTCTTCAGCATGCACTTACCAGAGCTGATTTCACTGAACAGAGAAACGAAAAGAAGGGTCCAAACCGTTATAAGGCCAGAATTCCTTTTGATTCTCATTCTCCCCCGGAGTTCTAAGTAGCTGATTCCTTAAACCGACCGGAGAAAATTTCAGCAGCTAGCATTTCAAGAATTTAGATAGTGTTGAGCTGATAGAAGAAGAATTTGCTCTTGTTTCGGCTCGAACTCATCCTTGGTATACGTGATTGAGCGGTTGCTCATGAGGTTAATTAGAATCGCAATACTGTGTAAGAGCATGGCTTTCCCCATTGTGACGTATAAGCGCTCAGTTGAGCCTGTTCATGGTCCTTCGGCGATGAGTTGCGCGATAGGATTTACAGCAATACCAACATCTGCTAACCGATTGGTTACATGTGAATGTGTGTAGGTAATTATCACAAATCGAATGCATGTAATTGCATCAAAGTTTATGTTGAGCTGGCAATACCTCTTCTAATTGTTATTCCTTGTTAGCGTACATCTCATCCGCTTACAGCTGCCGAGAATGAGGAAAGCGGAATTAATCACCATACTTTTCATCAACCAGTGCCTCGTTACATTTCTCTTTGTGTGGCTTTCTGTAACTGCAAGTGCAAATTGAAATGGCTCAAAAGCGTGTAGGAAGAAAGGACGGAAAATGGCTATTAATTACCAAAGGCATATACACATTCGTTTATTTCGCATAAAAACTTGACAATCATTCACTAACTACATCATTCAAGTACAGGCAAAGACCAAAGAAAAAACTGACAGAGTTGGGGAGATCGCTTTAAGATCCTTTCCATCTCACTCATGCTGTCACAATTATCTGTCTAGCCACCGCTACATGCACCTTTTGTACCTGACCTAAGGCGTTTCAGCGACATGTTTTTTCATTATTATCATTCAAACGGAAAGCTCAAGCGCACGGTGTATACTACAGCATCAGCGCTTTTTATCTCCTTGCATTCCCTTATCACCAGCTATTTCATCGCCTTCGCACAATCTCAGGCTGTAATTATCATTATTTTTTCCGCTGCATGCCCCGCACTTGGCTCACGCTAGGTAAACTAACTGTATCAGCATCGCGTCTTGAATGTCTTTCTGCACCTTCACTCGAATAATCGCACAAATGCATTTAGCCGTTATGCTTGTTACGTCTCACTGTCATTATATGTTACATGTGCAGGGCAACTTATTCCAATTCTCGCTTTCTTATCACTTTTTCCCTATAGGTCACAACTCACAAGGTTCTACTCAAGTTCAGCTATGGATTTTAAAGCATGCCAATTTGAAATAGTTCCTTGTTTTGCAATTTCTTCCGATCCTATCGAGACCGAGGCACTGAACTTTACTTGGCTTGGTCAATTCCAATTATTGCGTGCACCCCAACTCTAGGGTGGTTTGTCATTCTTCGACATCCAGATAAGACTCTTTTGGACTAACAGGATGCACAAAAAAAGAGGTGAACCGGAATTAATATTACTAGTAGTTTCAAAGGCAGTAACGTTTTGACGTAGATAGCATGTTTGTTTGGGAATATTTTCAGCTCATTTGTCTCGCCTCATTATTTAAAACTGTTTAGTGTTCAGTTCATTCACTCTTTAACGTCTTTCACTCGAGAAAAATAGTTGAAAAGGTAAATCACAATTTAACAAAAAATAAAAGCTTTGAGGTAATAAGATCTAACTCTTTTGAAAAAAGTTCGTAGCGTAGCGGCTAAAACTTAACTCGTGTATACGTCATGCTTAATTTGCCGATCATGAGCAAATGTACGCTCAACCTCTCCAGCCCCAGCCACGGGGTTGGTGGGGAGGATGGACGTGGTAATGGTGGTGGTGTTGGATTGGCGGTATTCCCCATCCATGATGAGGTTTCTTGTGCATGCGTCCGTAGATCCTATGGATTGAAGATACCCGGGTTAATTATGATTGTTACATCAGCTTTTGTCTTAGAAATAGTGGGCTGGATATCCAGGCCTTCATTTTGTAAAGTCAGATCAATGATAATGGTTACTGGAATAGTTTTAGCTTACCTCCGGTGCCTAATAAGTGGCACGTAGTAGAACCAGTGAGCATGTGTCACAGTGACCAAGATGGCCATCAAAACGCTGAGGATCTGCAACAATAATGTGCCCATTAGTAGGCGAAAATGCTTTGAGTAATGCACGTAGTTTTGAATCCGAAAATATTTCGGTGCTTCACATCCGAAGCAGTGAACTCTCAGTTTAATTCTAACGAAGTTGCCTGGCACCTTTACAAATGCGGATACGGATCTAACCGGTAGTTCTTCTCGGCTAACAAGTCGTATTATAAAAACTTGAGGGTTCAGATTCTTGGCAACTAGCGTTATAATTTGAAACAGGGATTATTTGACTACTTTAAACTTTTTACATTTCTGAGAAATTTTCTGCGAAAACCTTTTGTAAGCACGTGGTGTCCAATGACTTACCGTGGCTTTGTTCAAAGAAAGTTTCATTTTGATATTTTGTTCCTTCACAATTTTTTGTAGAGCACTGCAATAAAATCCCACAATTCGATTCACTTTTGCTTCGTCTAACGACTTCACTCCTCTATCGTTTCACGATACTTGCCTCGTCGACTGATTAGAAGTGCTCCAACGGTCACTGAATCCCAGACTGTTGCATGAGGCCGGTAATGAATCCCTTAAATACTTTCTCGACAGGATTGCCTCAAAATGTGAGAATGACCATATCGAAGACATGAGGTGAAAACGTTTGGCGCGCTCAAGAAGAGATTGTAGTAACGTAGCATGGCACAGCTCCTTTAGGGTTGGCCTAACCCTTCCCATACGGGGCCTCGTTTTACACATTTGCCTCACAGACACAACAACAATACTCGTTTCGCACACACTTCCATTTTCTTCCTTCCGTTCTTCGATTGTGTAATTTTGCAAATTTCGTAACCTGAACCCGTCCCATCAACTTTTCAGTTTAACTTTTCTCATGCTCGGCGGACGACTAACCTACTCACAAAGGGGCACGTACATGCAAACCTTGCTTATCGGTTATGAACACAGTTATCACAGTCGTCTATCAGTTGCGTATCTGGCATCGTCTAAATTATCTCAGCAACGCAAAAATTCTTCCGCAGCGCCCACCTCATCTCTCACCGCAATCTCAGCAGTTGACGCATTTCACTTCCACTTTTGGCAAAAGGCTAGGAAACGAACCATTTACACATCGCTACGTGACTACATTACTTGGTTTGTGCGTTTCCTTCAATTCTGAACTAATTTCTACAAATGACATGTTGCATATTGGCTCCGCCCCGTTAGCAAATTAATTTGTGGTTGTGTTTAATAAGCGTTGCATGATTTACACCAAATCACACAAGAGCGACAAAAATGTTGATCGTCCGAAATTTTCGAATCCCTAGAAGCAGATCTAGGAATTTGATTCAGTAGACGGTGTAAAAACTTCAGACTTTAAAACTATTTTTTTGAGGCTGATCTCTATTCACATTAATGATTCATCATTCTTCAGACAGGTCTATGCTCGGACACAACAAATTGGGATCCGGGATGGATGTCATCTTTCTGGTTTCATTAGCTACTAGTTATTAGTTATGCGTTCATCGCTATTCAAGGCGAACAATAATAGTGAACACGTAAGACTCGTGCAAACCAAAAGTAATGCTTCACGTGCCTATTCCAACCTCAGGCAATTAGTATTCAAATTGATTTGAATCAAAGTGGAAGTGAAACTTTGGTAATCAGCATTTGTGTATTTGCTTTCCTTGTCGTTGTTTAATTTTTCCTTTTCCGCACATGGTCTCGGAATAACTTTTCAGGTTCTTCCTGTCGCATATTTTACGAGCTCTAGACTCAGCTTACTATGTCTTCCTTCCATACTGGTACATCGTGCATATGACCATGTAAGCGTTCAGTTGACCAAACAAAGAAATAAAGGATAACACTCTGTCAAGCATTCAGTATCTTTCATGTAATCCGCTCAAATAGAAATGATTTATTGCATGGTGACAATGGAAAGATTCATGTACAACATCGTCACCAATGTTTTCCTGGACCGGTCACATGCAGACAAAAAAGGATCAGGTTTTTCCTTGGGTGTCAATACAAGGTACAATTGCGATGAAATTCATCGACGACCAAATTGACAGGCACTACAAATGAATATAAAACTAACATTGATCGAATGTCCCAGCCGGCTCATAAATCTGACCAAAACTATAAAAGAATTTTTTTGATTCCATTAAAGACATGACAAGTAGCGAAGGAAAAACATCGTTTATCAATTAGATTACGATAAAAATATTTTTTTCTGACTCGCAAAATGGCCATGTTTGAGTTTAGTGATGAGTGAGAGATGCGAGAGAAAAGTTAAAAGAAAGCTATTTTCACGCGGCTTCCATTACAAACCCGAATGTAAAGGTTGACTTGATTCATCTTGCCATCTTTTTTCTTCTTGTCAATGTATCTGCCACTGTCAAACCGTCTACTGGCCAGAGAAAAAAACGTCAACAATCGAACTCAACCACTGACCTGATCAATCACGCAGTAAAGTTCATAGAGGCGGTAAAGACCTTTTGATGCGGACCAAAAGAAACTACTGCATGACCGCGTAGGATTGTACTCCAAGAAGTAACTGATATCCGCAGGCACAAAAGCGCGATTGGCTTCCGCCAACAATTGAGAACATCCAATGAAGTTGATGGTCGTTTGTGCTAGTATCGCACCACGAGTATATAACATAGGAAATATTCAAACGATGCAATGGTTACCCAACCGCGTGATGAAAAAGTCATATTTAATCAAATTGCGTACACAACCCGTATCCACCTTTCACTGCCACATCAGGATCATGTACGCATTCGAACGCATGTTCCTTCCCTCGTTCTTAATTGACTTCGCGTAACAGTTCGCTACCAAGCCTTGCATGCAGTTTGGCTACATTGAACTTTCGTTTTCTTTCCATCAACTGATGGTTCGCAAGCCGAAACTTTGCCCTACTCACCAATCTTTAACAACATGCATGAGGAGCTATCGGACCAAAAGCCTTCAAAGATTTGGTTACAGGCATGATGGCTACGTAAAGGACAACATTGCACATCACCGTCATGACGATGGCCGTGCATGTTTAAAGTTTCGATAACATGTGTTCCGAGGGAGGCTTGTCATAATTTTCTCATTATTTTAGCGGAAGCGAGAGCGCGAACGGCAACTAGTTTTCATCTGAGAATGCGTCTTGTTTATTCTCCCACTGAAGATTACAAGTTACCATAACTCATAGCAGCACAAAGCCATGTGAATTATATTACTCATTATACTAGCGTCATACATTCATATCGATATCCCCTAAATGATTTTTATGACTACCTGTATTTGCGAATTCATTCCGGCCGGAAGAGGCACAACCTCCTGGCAATTGTCAGTAGGAGCAACATGTGTTACTCCTTTATTATTTCCTGCTGTACAAGCTTTTGACATGCTTTTGGTCCACAAACAGCCAATTCTCAAATTAGGTTGAACTGCATCTGTCCCTGCTGATATTACCACTAAAGTCGCCTGAAGTCAACGAACGTGAAGAAACTGGTGAGGCACTTTGCGATCTTTAAAATCAGGGGTCCGGCTCATCTCGCCTCATCCACTCTGCGAATTTGCCGTGCTAAAGTACAAAAGTATGAACCATAAGCGTGTGGCAAAAACAAGTACCAATTAAAAGAACCCTGCCTTGCTTGGGCCCAGGAATTCAAAACAAAAGACAAAAAACACGGTGCAAATTAACTGCAGCATTAAATCCGTAACGCCGGCTGCACATCTGCAGCTAACGCACTACAAATTATCGCATCGTTTCCGCATAAAACCAGTAAGCAAAGATTAATCTCTTTCTGGGGCTGCACGTCATGAGCCGACTCTATCACATTCCCATAGCTATTTTACTACATTTAGATTACAATATTTTTGTCTCATTATCACCGGCATGTATTTGAATTTGAAACTTTGTTGCATATTTTTGCAAAAAGGATCACCATTGCATGTTATTCCGCAGCTCTAAAAATACACGTACATGCATTTTACAAAATAATATCCTTCAAACATGACAATTGGCATGACGGAAATGCTTCTAACTTGCGGTGGATTTCATGTCGTGCTGTGGCGTAATCGCTGGCAAATGTCATAATCTGGGAGCATTGTAATAGTGATGTTATAATATTGAATGAAACAGAGACGAAAGATATGTCGATTCAATTCCGTTACTTCTGTCTTCAGATTTTTGGGTGTCCGAAAATCCAAGTCGTATTCGAGTAACCCTAACTCAAACCAATGCTTCGAATTCGAATTTCCTGTACGATTAAAGCAGAGTTCGTAAAGAATTAAAGCAGAAGGTTCAGAATTTGGAATACTGATGACATGACATTAACGATACACCAATTAGATATACCACGAGGTAGTAAAAGCCCTCGTCCTGGCTTGCATGCAATTTTTTTGGAAAACTAAGCGGACTACTTCCCAAAAATATGCATAAAAAACAAGACTTTAAGGCGATCCCTATTTCGGTAAATGCAGGTAAACGTTACTTTTTGTTTCCTTTTTCATTGCGTATGTCGGAATAGAATGACCTAGTTTTTTCAGCTGGCGTGGCTACCGCGGTAAGAGTATCATCTAAACTTATTTTGATCGACCAAGTTGGATTAAGTTGGACATGTCCACTATTTTGTCTGCTTCACGTCTTTTTTTCCGATTTTTACCTTGCTACAGGCTACAGGCTGTTACTGTTACTTAAATAGCAAAATTCCATGCGCTGTTGATTCAAACGCAACAATGTTGTGCCTGCTGAGGAAGTGGTAACTCTCATTAGATGAATTTGCCTAATTAGAAGCTTGTTCGATCAGTACAACAAACGTTTTCTTTCGTCGGTCAGTGCTTTTTTCATGTAGCCAAACTAGCAGTATTCGAACTGTTTGCTCCTAATTATACCGGTGCGGTTTACAGTCTGTGATAGAAAACCCTTCTGAAATCAATAAAAATATCTCAATGCTTGCAGTTTTTTCGTAAAACTTAATGGATCTTCCCAAAAGATTCAGCCCTCGAAATGTAATTAGGCACTTAAGCCTATAGAATTACCTATCAGAGATTACTACTTGTGCGTGATTCCTCCTGTCAAATTGCTATTTTTTGTAAACTTTGAGTAACACTAGAATTTCCTGCACGGAAAGCAAAAAATATCAGGAAATTCTGTGGCAATGTTCATAAAAGTCGTTACTTTCGCTTCATATCGTCAAGAAGTGTATACATGATACGAGTAATGAATTACAACCCGCGTGAAGCTAATATGAAATTGGACCCAGCATGTCTTTTTGACGGATGTAACATATCAAAAGATAGAGGATGACACCTTTCCTTTGTTCAGCTACAATCCGTCTGATATCGTTTGTATATAGTGATGAGTATGATATTGACATGACTCATGCGCACTAGTAGTGAGACGCTCCACCGATGCAGCAAAATGGCATGAAAAGCATTAGTATCGCTTAATCGTTGAAATGTTGTAAGATGTTTTGGCTTCAAA
>VRMD01002667.1:0-12642 GCA_009872375.1 Sminthurides bifidus | reverse complement strand
TCCAAAAACGTGTCATAGAGAAAATTGACGGAGAAGGCAACTGCTTTTACCCGGAACTCAAATGGTACTTTGACAGGTGGGCAGGCTTCCTCTTTTGGAGAGAAGACCAGGACTTTAAGCTGGAGAACCATATCACATCCGGAAACCACCTGTTGGGTCCTTTAGCTCAAAAGGTTTCTGGTGAAATCACGGAAGTCCAGACCACTTACATTGTGAGTACACCCGAAGATTTAAATCGTTTAAGGGAACTGCTGGCCCACAAGAAATGGACGCGAGGAAGGAGCCCTTGGGAATTGCTAGTATTGCCTTATGGAGAGTGTGGAGTTGATGGCAGCAGGACAAAAACCGTTTTAGTCTTCAGGGCCCACCATGCTCTGGCAGACGGCATCGGCTTGTTTAATTTACTTTGCGGTGACCTCGCCGGTTGTTCGAGAGCCTGCAAGATAACTCAAGAAAACAGAGGGGTGAAAAAGTCTAGTGGACATTGGACAAAACTTGCCCTTGTGCCGTTCCAGCTCCATTGGCAATTTTGCCGGCAGCTGGTTGTGTATAACGACGAAAACATGTGGAAAGTTCCGGAAGAGATGCTCTTGAGAAGAGTGAAGAGTTGCGTGTCGCAGAAAATCCCATTTGACACTGGGAAAATGATTGCAAATCATTACAGCGCAAGCGTCACTTCAGTTTTGCTAGCTGTGATTTCCGGAGGAGTGCGAACTTGCTTAATTAAGGCTGAGAAACAAATGCCACAGAGCATGCATGCCATAATGCCAATACCTGCTAACACGGATCATCGTGGGAATCTGAGGAATTACATGTGAGTGCTGATCAAAGCTGCATGCCAGATTTAATTGAAAGGCCTCAGGTAGTGCTTCCTAGATGTAATCATGAGGTAATTCTTTACCATTCAGCACTTACTTCTACCCAAGGTTGGCCGTCGGAGCTGAGCCTTGTGCCAAGCGAATTAAAATTTGCGACCATTACTTTAAGAAGAGCAAGAACTCATCCGAACCCATTGGTAAATGCAGTCATTCACAAACTAGCCGGTTCAGCATGCATACCTTTCGTAAAGGCACTTCAAAAGAATGTAAATGCAACCATTCTGTTGTCTAACTTCCCTGGACCGGAGTCAGAAACGTTATTTGATGGGGCTCCTGTAACGGGAATGAGCTTCAGTACTGCTACTCATGGATGCGGTGGTAAGATGCCATTTAGTTCATTGAAATTTATTTAAGACGATCACCCAATCAAAGACAAGCACGACTGAAAATTGAAATGATAAAATCCTTTCCTTCAGGTATATCAATTGCTCTACTTAGCTACAATGGCTACTTTACGTTTACGATCACTATTGACGACGCAATACCCACTGACTCAACGGATTTGGCACAGGATTTGTGCCTAAATATGGAAAAGGAACTAATGGAATTGAGAAAGTCTGTTGATGTAGACTCAATGGTGTGAGTCTCCACCTTTTGGTTGTCGTGCAAAATCTCAATCAGTGTAATTGTGTCAAAAAATACACAAAACAGAGACTTATTTCTATGGTTATCTTCTTCATGTACTGTAAACTAGTCACATGATTACTAACTTTCCGTGATATTCACTGAACAAAAAGGCTTAATACTCAACTATGAAGCTAGAGGTGCTCAAAAGCTGACATGAATAAATAGAAATGCTTCAAATTCTTCTACGTGTTGAATCAACTTGATGTATAACAGTCAAAATACCGTCAGCTTGCCTAGTATCCAAAGCAATAATTATCTATTAAGCTAAAGACAGTTTTCGAACAAAAGATGAATACAATTGCTAACATACTGCGGATGCAGTCAACACTGCTTTTGCTCTCATTTTAAAAGTCTTCATCTTTTCCCAAAAGCACCGTCTTTTGGTCACCTGTCTGAAGGTCGGTAATGAATTTCTAAAAGGAAGCAGGTAAGTGTGTATTAATTACCACAGCATAGAACGTGTAGGTACCATATGGTCCTCGCCATGCATGACCTTCAGTTAATCCATGCAAGTTCTACGAACTTCGCAACAAGTCTCAACTTACCCCGAGAAGTTTTCGCTGTCGTTTCTCGCGTTGCTTGGACATTATGCAACAGCATAGGCTGATTACAGCCATCATGCTCAAAAAGAAAACGAGCATGAAAGCTGGAATGACAAGTTCTGCTTGATGGATTCCCTGAAGAAGCAGAAATTCATTAGTTAAGTGGCCTGGCTTCGAAATTGCAGCTTGAGAAACAACGGCAACTGGTTAAACAGCAGAAAAAACAGCACTTACTGAAATCCTTTCCATCTCTTTCTCGACTTGTCGCATTGCCTCAGCAAACTTTTCTCCGATATTGCGCTCGTTAATAGCTTCAAGATCCCAGTCTGAGCTATTACTGGCTTTCGGAGGTTTCGGTGTTGTGGACGTGATATTGATATTCGAGCTACCGTGTATTTTTTCCGTTGATGACAAATGATTAGCTGCTGTGGTCAGGTTTGTCTCTGGAGCATGCGTCTTTCCGGGCTTCATGGTTGATGCACTTTCGATGAATTCCGCCCAAAGTGACAAATTCCCGTTAGGCCAGTACCTGGATAAACTGGAATTGAGTTCATCCTTCCAAACTATTCCGGCAATGAGAGCAGCACATCCTCCACAGATCACGATGGCTAACAAGCCAACAGTAACGTAAAAACAGCAAGGCTTTTTGTTGTAATCTAAATCGTAGTCGTCGCCATCAGACTCCCGTTGTGGCAAAATAGTATATTCTCTTTGCTGTTGCAACATTTTGGAAAGGATCACTTGCAACGTAACGCTATAAACTGTCCTGGATTTAGGTGGAATGGGACGTCGCCGAAAAATTCCCGTAGCTCCGCGTGGACACTATGAGGAGGAGTGGCGATTAATGAAGGTTCATGAATAACCGCTAAATAAACACTGTTCTCCTGCGTTAATTAATTGATTGTATTCAAATCGGCAACTTTATAAGAGGAGATGCGCTCCTGGCTGTACCCAAGCTACAAAAATGATTCTGGAAGGAAAAGAAACACATAGATGAGTGTGGTCCGATCAGTGGCAAATCTCCTACGAACAACTGTTGTTCTGTAAATGTCAATATTAGACACATGGCATGGAATGGGGGGATCAAATAAGCACAAATGCTTGTAGATGTTAATACGGGCAAGTACAGAACCTCATGCATACAATTAAGACAAGCACAGCGACGGGATTCTCCAGTTGTGGATCTGGAATACCATGTTTGCTTACCACAAATCGAATAACATAAAATAGCTGCCATCCAGAATGCAAAGCCGGTGTAACGATCTAGTGACAACGTCTACCACGGTGAATCACCAACAGTAGGAGTATATGATACTTGAGTCAATGGTGGTGACCCATGCAACGCAAAACGGAAAAAGTTTGCGGTTTCCTGTATGTTTGCTTGCGCTAAAAATGTGTGTTGCGGAAATTTACAAGGAATGAGCAAAACCTTTCCCTTCAACCTTACTAGGATGTGAATAACCAATTATGGATGAGTAACAGTATGTGGTGTCAACTCTGTTTCTAAAAAACACGAAGCATAATACCAAAAGCATATTTTCAGATAAAATTGTCGTATGTATTCCATAAAAATAACGATGATCACGATACAAAAAATACCTTTGTTAATTGAAAACTTTTTTCCTCTTAGCACCACCAACTACTGCACTACTTTTTCTCCTCAATTTCTTATCAGGGGCTTCTTCCACGGCAAAACTGAAGTCGTCTGCCATAAGCACTTGGGTCAATCTCGTCCTCATGTACAGCTGAAAGCGAAGCGGAAATATTATTGGCATTTGATTTTGACATTGCAAGATTCGATTACGCTCTAAGCTTGAAAAATGTTCTTTGACTGCAATCATTACCTTTTTCTGCGCCTGCTTCTCATGTAAGCGGTACAAGTAAACGTGACGGTCAAGACTGCTTGCAAGAATATAATTGTTCTTGAAGTGAATACTCCGTATACTACCCGTGGCGGGACTGAACTTGTGGGCAAGCTTCCCCTTGCCAGCCTGCCGCAAGTCTACCATGGCCATGGTACCTTTGTTTCCTCCAACCACTACTTGCCTGGAAGATCAAAAGAATATTTTAAGTTTTAAATGAGGTTTTACACATTTGATTAACAGACATAGACTATGTATCAACTTACCCCAACCCAGTATCACTTATCGACATCAGGCCTTCATCGTCAAGTACAACGAAATCAATTACAGGCCTATTACTCGCCTTCACGTCGTACAGCCTAACCTGCCCATGACGACTACATGTTCCTATCTTCTCTGCAGATTCATTCACGAAAGTTAGGTCTTGCACCCATACTGGGACTCGAAGCTCCAGGAAATCATGCCGAACATTCCTTGCTTTGAATATAGGTTCAGCGAGCTGATTCGCGTTTATGTCATAAATTTTTAAATCATTTTCTTCGCCACCGCAAGCGAAAATTGGTGATTGGTAGTTCAGTTGCCTGACGACACTCAAGTTTCTCCCTGTCTGTACTTCCTTAGTCACGTCATCTTTTTCAGCGTCATACAAACATAGTTTTCCGTTTTCCAGACCGTACAAGTATGATCTGTAAGATAAGATGCAAAGATGGGCATTAGTAAGCTGACACCAGAAATAAACTCAAAGTTAAGAAAATAAGCAAAGGTTTCTTACGCGTCACTAATAGGGTGGACAGCAACCATCAAACTTTTGATGTCCAAATGTTGCAGTTGAGTCATAAATAAGCTAGTTCTATTCAATGTGGCAAGTTTCCCATTGTCGTACCCTACTAATAATTCACTCTGATCTTCGTTTTTCCAGCTCAACGCGGTGATTCTGGTTCCCATATCCTTTTCTTTGTCACAAAAGAAATTTTTACATACCGGCGTTTCTGGAGCGTAATTGATACCTGGAACAATTAACAAAATTCATCGTCATTGCAATGAGAATCGGAAAGCTCTCAGCGCCAAGTTATCTGCTCCGTATTTTCAGTGGGGTAAATCAAGTTACCTTTAACAAATCCACGTTCCGTCGCAACAAAGGCATTGAAACCAAAATTCGGTTTCGCGAATTCCGTCGTTTCATCTTCTTCTACCATCATGAATTTCGCACTAAAGTGTAGAAATTGACTCTACTATTTCACTACTGCCTAACAAAGTTCTCACTTTTCACTGTTTACCGCTATATTTGCTGAATCTGTACCACATTAAACGACCAAAAATGAATAATAACCGAAAATTTTCTGTTAAAAATATTTTCCACGTGATAAACTTCGAATTTCGCTCACACTAAATCTATAGGCAATTTTCTCTATGGCCGCTTCCCTTAAACCATATTCTGAAGTTCCACTACAGCACTGCGGTAACATAAAAGTCGGGATGATGAGGACGCAAAATTTTCGCAGTCGGCAGGATTCGAACCTGCGCGGGGAGACCCCATTGGATTTCAAGTCCAACGCCTTAACCACTCGGCCACGACTGCTGAGTTGAAAGTGATGACGCCGTTTCCGGGTTTTGAAAAATTCATCATAAATCCTGGCTTCACTGCCTACCTTATATATATACAGCAGAATTTTGCAAATCCGGTTTTATCTGTCCATTTGCTTACATTGTAAATTATTGCACTTTCGTTTCAGCAGCGTCGCTACCAAATGTTACACATGTAAGTCTCGATATCCTACCCCTTGAAGCACTCAATGCATTGGGTATGTTTTCCTATACCTGTCGCCTGTCGCACCAGTGCAGTGTTCTCTACTCTTCTGATCATTCCACTTCTGTTACATGGATGTCTGTAGTCGCGAACTCAGTCAACCGGTGTGACATGATCATGAAAAGAAATTTTCGTGTTCCTCTTTTTGAATATTAGGAAAATAAAAGCTGTTTGTTGCATCGCATAGACTCCATGTAACTATCGTCAGAGTCAGAGTCTAGTGCAAAAGCAGGTAGAAAAGATGTCATGATTGAGCAGCTAGTGCTGCTGTTTTATTCAATTATTGGTCAAGCTGCTTGGAGAGCGTTGAAGATTACAGGGAAAGGAACCAGTTTAACAATTGTTGCTCCGGAGATGAACAGCGTGATCTGAATTAATTGTTATTTAAATTCAAGTACCCCATGCGATTGATCCGTAATGAAGGCGTGAAGTTTTTACGTTTGCTCTGCTATGCGATGTGCCGTGCCGCCAACTGTAGGGTAGGTATCATAAGACGGACGAGAGCCTAAAGGCTGCGCGTTCGCGTCTGTTCCTCCGCGCTAAATACAATGCAAATGTTATAGTTTTCCGGATGAATGAAAATTTTTTTCTTTCAGCGATAAATGAAAGACCAAACTGTCAAAATCTAGAATTAAACAAATCCATTCTTGTGTTAGAATAGTATTAATGCGACACGAACTAGTACCGTAAGGCCGGTATCGGTGCACCCAGCTGGGTTGGCAGAGGGTGTAGAAAGGTGTCGGGATTTACGTCGCGTCTCTTTTAGAATCTCGTATTAGGTATATTTGGGCTGTGTCTGTAAACTCGAATTTCATCCTTCTCATTCAAAAGGTATGGTTTTTGAAGGCGTATATAAGCCAAATCGAATAATTATGATCTTAGGATAGAAAATGGTTTTCGAATAAAATTATCATTGATGACGTTCTTTTCAGGTGTTTACTTGTTAGTCATTCATACCATGGGGGATGTGAAAGCTATCGTACGGAGGAACAGACCTGGAACAAAGGCTGCTGTAAGATAAATCTTTAGTTTAATTACTTTGTATTGCTTTTCAATTTTTGGTTGTTATTCAACATTTCATGCGTTAGATTTCATTTAATAAAATGACATTACGTGGCAACTTGTGTTTACATCAGACGGTGTGGTTTATAATTCAGGATTTCTCGCGATGGCCAGACGAACCGTTTGAAGAAATGGATAGCACCTTAGCTGTGCAACAGTGGATACAGCAAACAATAAAACGAAATCCTTCGGATATTGGAGCAATTCTAACTCCACCGGAAACTCAGGATGAAGAAGTGTGGAAGTACGAGCATTTAAGGCAATTTTGTATGGAGCTGAATGGATTGGCAGTACTGCTCCAGCTAGAGTGCTTCCCAGAAACATGCAACCAGATGACGGCCACAGAGCAGTGGATATTTTTATGTGCAGCGCACAAGTCGCCAAAGGAGTGCCCTGCTATTGACTACACCAGACACACTCTTGATGGTGCCGCATGTTTGCTAAACTCGAATAAGTATTTTCCCAGTAGGTGAGTATCAGGTTATTTGTTGGAATCACAGTTTTAATTTGAGGTTTTGAGACTATCAGATTTTGTAATTGTACTCAATATCATCAGGTTTATGTGGATGAATTTACATTTTCAGAGTTTCAATTCGCGAATCATCCCTTGGTAAACTCGGCTCTGTTTGCCGTAGAGTGTATAGAATTTTTTCACATGCATATTTTCACCATAAGGGTCTGTTCGATGATTTTGAAACCAAGTCATATCTTTGCCGGAGATTTACCTCCTTTGTAATCAAGTACAACCTAATGTCACGGGATAACTTGATTGTGCCCAACATGGAATCGGATGGAAAAGGGGGCGTCATTACAACTACAACTCCAGCGACTTCACCCGCAGCTGGCGATACTACAATTAGAAGCAATGGAAACCCTGGAGCAGCAGCCGAGTCGGAGGCTTAAATCATTGAGATGTGAGTCTAGTGGGACTGAAATTTGTATCATATGTCTGTAATTTTTTTCCACGGAAGCGGTGGCTAGTTCACTGTCATTTGTAACCTGTCACAAAAACCTTTAAAGGTTAGTTAGTGAAGTTACATAGGATTTAGACTTGATGAGGCTTGATGGCTGCTTTTTGCTTCATTTTGGTCGTTGTATAGCGCCTGCAGTTATTTAAACATAACAATACGTGCTTCAAACCATTTTTAGCGTAGGCATAAGACGTAATGTTATGCAGTACCGTTAGTGTTTTAAGATCTGCAAGCGCAGCTATTGATCATATTTAAATGGATTTGCAATGCAATAACTTATAAGTGTAACCTTTGATGATTGTAAAATACAAATCTCGTGAATTTAACGGCCAAGTTGAGATTTTCGTTAAATCTGTTTTGTCATAATTGCATCGTGACCTCTCTTTAGATGGCACGCTCCGGACAAATTAGGTATGTACTTACTTTATCTAAAAATTGAGAGAAGAGATCGTTTACTAAGCTATGGAACGAGCATAAATCCAGGAATGACGTTAGTCGCATGATGACTGGAAGAACATAACTACCTATTGTTATGCAACAAAACGAAACAATAGCTTAAGTAGTAATCGTACCACATCGTCGCGATTAGTTTTGCAAATACTGTTCTCATGAAGCATAACTATTGTGAATTATTTAGAAAATGGCTAACTTTATGTTAGTCTTAGCGTTGTTGGCTCTCTGCTTCAGAATACGTAAGTCCAAGTCCCTATTACAATTACTAATAAGCTTGAAGTCATACTTTGCAAGTATAGTATAGGTTAAGTTCGCTAACATCCATCATCAATGCTATGATTTGGTTTTTTAGATTCCTGTGAATCGACGAATAGAACCGATGACGTTGCGATGCGTATCGTTGGAGGATACTACACAAAACCAGGATCTTTACCGTACCAAGCTAGTTTAAAGTATAAAGAAGAGGAAGAGCACATATGTGGAGCGGTAATTGTGAGCAAAACCTGCGCCTTGACAGCAGCACACTGTTTCGATGATGATGACACGATACATGAAAATCGTCATTCGTATACCGTTGTTGCCGGTGAACATGACCTGTGGAAAGAATCACGTGACGAGCAGCCCAGAAAGCCCGATGCTATCATTTTGCATGAACAGTACAACAATCCTCAACGTGCTAATGACCTCGCTGTTATTAAATTCAAGAAACCTTTAGTCTTTAACGATAAAGTGAATGCCATCAAACTTGCGACCCCGAGAGATAAAATAGCAAGTACACCAGTCACTCTACAAACATCGTTTTTTGAATATAATTCTACTTTCCTTTGTTGACCCTATATAATATCATTTTTTTATGTTTTAGACAAACGAGCCATTGTTAGCGGTTGGGGAGTCACATCATTCTACAAAGACAGTCCATCCCGAAGACTCCAGCACGTAGAGCAGATGATTTGGAAAGTAAAAGACTGTGCCAAAAAGTATGGGGATCAGTTTCATCCCGGCATGATGTGCGCTGGTTGGGACGAAGGAGGCAAAGACGCTTGTAAAGGAGACTCTGGAGGACCCTTGATAGTCGGTACCCAAAAAAACATGACATTAGTGGGTATAGTGTCGTGGGGAATCAACTGCGGCACAACAAATCCTGGAATCTACACCGAAGTGGCCCACTACTTAGGCTGGATAAAAGCAAAATGCAACATGTGATCTCGGCTCCCGTTTCTAACCCCAATAAGTGTCTAATACCAACCTAATAACTGTCTTTAAAATTCAGTTTCTCGAGCCGAACACCAAGTGTTCCTTATCCAGCATAGCATGGTCCATCGAGGCACGCATCTCTTCAGAACCAGTCGTCATCCCTTCTACGTTTAAGTCTTCGAACTACGACTCTACGAGCAATTTCATCCCTACTGTAAGTCTTAACGTTAAATATATCAATTTCAATCGATACATGACATTCATATAACACACTATTCCCATGCCGTTCTGCCCTCATAAGTTATGTGAAGCGTTAAATCGTCCTATCGTAGCAAGTAACCAGAGCTACACACTGTACAGCTCCAACTCAACATGAGACGATCGATCACAAACACTAATAATCAATACAATTTGGGAAACTCCCTTTGACATGTTTGCTTTTGAGAAACACAAATTCCATCACTTCAGCTAACCTAGTTTTTTATTGACATAAGACAAAATAATCCCATCGAACGCCAACACAAGAGTAAAGCTGCCCTCTTCCCTTTCACTTAGTTGCACCATTTGAATGACAAACTGACACGCGTTAAAATCCCACAAGTGGAAAATGAAAGAGTGGGTACGCTCACATCAAGTATTGATTGTCCTCATATGTTTTGTTATCGATCGCCGATTTCACCTTCATACTTTCTTGTACTCATATGCTCCAACTATTTATCGAGTTCATATTGGATGGCATATAAGTAGATTTTCACCATCGAAGAAAATAACCGTCGGACAAACGGAAATAGAAAATGCATTCCTTCCAGTTATCACTTCAAATAGGCTTAATTCCGCAATGAAATTCATTTGGTCTGGTCCATATCGTAAGCTCTTCCAAGAGATTAAAAGCTCTGGCCAAAGAACCAGCTCGTCACAACCACGAACCAAAAGTGCTAGTTTCCATTCCACCTTCACCAGAGGGAGTGTTTGCTCTGAGCGAACAGCGCCACTCCTCACGTACCCACATAATTGCTGCTCCACGTCGTATTATTTTCAAGTTTCACGTAGGATTTCCATTTAACTAATCTTATCTCTCGATATTTCTCTCCGATTCATCGCTCAATCATGTGGAAACCTTCATTGATAAAATTATAACTATTATTTTCAACAGCCATCGTCACTGATCGTATCCTGCTATAGTTTACAAGCAAGTTACTCTGTCAATGTGATCTATTTAAAGCTCAAAATATCAGCCCAGCTATATGTATTTCCACCAGCATATGATAAATTTCAACCTCTAGTTTCTTCGGCAAAGAGTGTAATGTTGCCATGGTTGTTAAGTTGTCATGGCCATCCAGCTCGTTTCCCCAGCAAATGAATTCCTTGCTTCAATAGCCTCCTGTAGACGTCAACAACCCCCTTTTTCTGCTTTCAATACCGTCAACTTTAGCTTAAAGACATGTTGAACGGCAACTCCTTTTACTACAGATGGCGCTACGAATCCCTGACTATGACACATTACTCTACGTGGCATCTCGGAGCTCATCGCTCTCCTTCGCTCCTCTTCTAATGAGATCCACGTCGCAAAATCATTCGCAACTCCTTGCATACCGTGCAAAGTCATAAAACAAACATTGTATTGTGGGCTCATACTCTTGCATAATTTATTGCAGTCACGACTCGCTCAATCTAACTTCTCTATCGCGCTAGTGAATCGGCAATTGTTTCCTCAACCTACTGTCTCTCCTACGTCCTTCTGCCTCTTGTATTTCCATGTCTAATCTTCTCCTTGTATGTATTTCAGTTACTTGAATTGCTCGCAAATACGAAATATCCAACTGAGACTTACAGCTAATCATAGTCCGACGGGCTCTGTCCCCGTCGCGAATCTTATCAAAAGCAACATTTTCCTCCTCTGAGCATTCGCATTCTCCAGAACTCTGCGATAATAACCTAGGGAAGTTGATTGTCTTAAGAGCAACTTCTCGCTTTTCTTCCAATCACTCATTAGATCCAATATGCGAGCTTTAGTTAATTCCATGGTTCTCGCTATCTTCAGACTCACACTCTCGTCCCTATCTATCATGCTGAGAAATACGTGTCAAAACCACTTTGTTTCCGTGCTAAAAAGCTACGCTATTAGACTCGTCCTCTAGTGACATCAGCTCCCAAAGCCACAAGCTGATAACGATAAGGATAAAACCCTGCCAGCCAACTGCTATACTGCACAGATGCATCTAAACACTGCTAAAGACTCTTCTAAATCCAGTATCTTTAAAGCAGGCCAACAACAACTCATATGCTGTTCTTCTAGCACCTTCCATACTCTTAATTGCACAGTTGGTTTCCTACACACGTTTATCATAGTTAGCGGGAAACACGAGAGCAAAAGCTGGGAATAAATCCTTACAACCTGCCTCCAAGAGAATTTGTGCTTTAACTAATGAGATACTTCGGAGTTGTCTCAGCAACTTTTCCTAAGGAAGAGTAGATTTTTAAAAGCCTTTTAGTTTGTAGACGGTCAGCTACAAGTATGACCACATTCATAACTTGCTATTTGCTCTTTAGAATGAGAGCTGCAGGATACTTATTGATTTGCAATAAGTGCAGTTCTTCTCTTTGAACAGAGTGTATAAATAGTCAGCTCTGAAAGTGATTCTGGTACGAGGCAAACGACAATTAATTGCCCTTTCGTGTGATGATGACACAAGGGGTGGGGTGGAGGGGCTGACAACAAAGTAAACACGATATTAGCCAAACACATGCATCCAAGCGCAATCTACAGTCCTCCCAGACGCTAATAGCGTTCCAAGGAAAATATAGTAGGAAAACCTTAGGGAAATTCTCATCCACAATGCACACCACTCACACCACATCATCCTCTTCTCTCTGCGACTCATCATCAGGACGAAGACTTGCCATTCTCATTTTCCATGACATGCTTATATCCAGACTCTTTTTGTTCGAGTTCCATAACTTCCTTAGCTTCGTGCATGAAATTGTAGGGCTAAAACTCTGAAACGCAATCCTCATAAAGTACGGACCAATTCAAACCTCTAACGCGTAGTAAGTTTCTGTCTGAAACTGCAACGCAAGTTTGACGCTTACACGATAACGAAATGGTTTCAAGTCTACTACTTAAGGATTATTCATAGGCGAGACTTGTGCATCTCTGAATCCATGATGAGGGGAGACGTGCATGTGTGAAAATGTTGACTAACACAAGCTCATAAATGCCAGATCCTGCGTTTTTCTTTAAGTCAT
>VRMD01002666.1:0-12643 GCA_009872375.1 Sminthurides bifidus | reverse complement strand
TCTACGACGATTCCTCCTTCCTTGACAAGTCACGCTTGCATTTGAAGCTGAAACTCGTGACATTACAATTGAAAGTTGACGACACGAGGGAATAAGTGACAGGAGATTTTTTTGTTTACGGGCAACAATTCCAACTTCTGCGCCGACTGCAGGTGTGATTCAACGCGGGCTTGAAAATCCGGATTTGATCAGTTCATTCTAGCATGCGGAAGTAAGAAAGGTGCACTGCAAGTGACTGGAGATTTAATAGCAAATCCCCCACTGGTTCTGATGTGTTACAGGGCAATCAGCCTGGGTAATCGAAAGAAAAGATAAAACAAGTTCAGTGTGTGCCATAAGGCATCTGCACCTGTGCCCTTTTAGCGGGAGATGAAGTGCGAAAGACAGATAATTTCCTGAGGATCGCAGAATATTCTCACAGGAATTCTTTCAGGCTCGTGCCACGAATTTCTCGCATACGTCAAGGGGGAGTCTGAGATTCGAATGTGGCTGGGGTATTTACGCAACTGAAGACGAGTGAAATCAAGAATGCCTAATAACACGGCCTCATAAGCGATGCATTGAAAGCTAAAGCCGAATACTTGGGGCAAGCTAATGTACTCAAGGCATTTAAGGCCACGTCAATTGATTCTTGAAGCTAAATTTTTAATGTTAGTTGGTCGATAGAACATCCATTCGTTTAAAGGAGTTAGAGAAAGTGCATTTTACAACTGAATCTAATAATAGACGGTATCGTAATTAACGTAACGGTTGTTCCATCTGCCCATCAGAACTATAGTTTTTAGTGATGATTCGGATGATTCGGAATTTGGAATGGCATGGACTTCCGTGCCGACCAATGAGTTGAAGCGACTGCACCGTAGTTTGTATACAGTGAAAGTGAACTGCTGTTGAAATGTTGAAAAGAAGAATGGAATGGAGATGCCACAGGCGTGTTTGTTGTTTGTTGTAGTAATTATTTGAATACAGTGTTGCTAATTTGAAAATTGCAGGGCTCTATCAAGGCGTAACGAACATAGTTGAGAGATTTTTCTCGAGTTGTTCATACCTTGAAATTCTCATCCGCATTTTGGACACCAAGTATTCGAAAAATGTAAAGGCAAAATGATTGAGACACTCGGCAGAGGAATTCCTACCGTGCTTCTCTTCCACCACATCACATTGCATAGTATACACGAGCATTGAGTATCTGCAGGGCTCTTTAGATAATGTGGCGGAGTTTCTTTTCATTCTTCAACTTTGCTTTTTTAAAAGCCGCGGCCTTCCTGCATGCTTCTGAGGTTTCACAGTTTTGAAATGCTTTCGATCTCCAATGGTTTTGTTGAATCCGCTTGCTAATTTTCTATTTTTTTCATACACAGACTCACGTAACAGTTTATACACCGTAAATTCTACCCTTGAAATGTTATTTGCAGCCTGGTTTCCAAACTGCAAGGTCTGTCGAGACATTCAATGAAAACCATTACAAAACTCAAGACTTGGAAACTCATTTCTGAAAGTTACAGCCATCACGTAACTTGCTTACACGTAGGGTGAAAACCAATTGAATTTTTTTATTAATTTTTCCTCTTGTGTAATTCTACCGAATGTCCCTTCCCCCCAACCACCTCCAGGGAAAGCTCCAGAATATCCTTTTTTATGACTCAGAAAAAATACGAAACGGAGACTCCGATACTGGAGCTTGAGAAGTGAGACCATTGCAGGAAAAAGTTTCACCCTAGAGTCAGTAAGGTAAAAGTATCTTGAGGAACAAGAGGAAAGTATAGAGAATCCAGACTGCGTTCATTTCCTCTTGGCTTGCAGAACATAATCTGTAAATCATGCGAGGGATTCTTGCCACTCGTATTGTCAATTATTGTCCCGGGAATGTTTTGCCACACACTCTGGAAAAGTAATAAAAAGGATGATGATGGAGAACGGAATGAGAATTTTTATAAAGGTGTTCTCTCAGCCGTCTCCCTCCGTCTCTATCTCTCTTCTCTCTCCTTTCGTCTTTCATATAGGCTATCATGCTCTAGTCCTTCCCCACATCGGTAAAAGTTTTCAAGCCAGTCTCTGACCCTGCCTGGAACCATCTAGAATTCAAAGTTTTACACCAGCTTTTACATAACGGCATAGTCGTCTCTTTCCATCACTCCCGCTCTCTTCTACGACTCTTTCCCGCTGTCCACCCGTTTTCACAACTGGGGAGTGGAGTAAATTCCCAGTTTTCCTACATACTCATCCACTCCGACATTCCACAGTGATGACGACACCATCCACAAGCAAAGCTACTGGGCTTTGGAGAATAAAGAGATGAAAGCTGCAAGAGGGAAGTCATGGACGAGAGAGAAGGAAGGACAAGAATCAAATGGGAAAACATGCACAGTCATCCTCTGCCCTCCTTCATGAAAATCATCAGAGGAGAAAGCTCCTTGTACCACTTACAACGCTCGTGTACCATGAAGGGAAAGGAGGAGCACACGTATACAATACACGCTCTCCCCTCCAGGCTCCATCATGGCGGAGTTTCATGTGCTGAGAGAGAAAGTTCTCGGGGACAATAAACGCTCAGTCTGGAATGTACATTTGCCGTAAAGGGAAAGTTACTTACTTGGAAAGTTTGTCCTGAGAAATACGCCACGACTTTAGCAATATTCCCGGCAATTTTATCAAAAACAGCTAAATTACGACCAGTATTCACAACGCTTACAGCAAGTCCCTGGATCCCTAATCCTGGACCATGTTACCGAATAAGGTTTGTGTTTCCCCGGCTATAGAGAGCCATAGTTTTACACTGGATCAAGGAAATGATTCTGGTACTGCAGTGCAGATAGTCGATTATTGCCGAGGCAAGAGAGGAGAGACAGATAGCCGGAGAAATAAATGCTTTCCTTCACAGTCTCTCCTTTCCTTTGCAAGAGGTAGATGCCATACTTTATTGTTTCGTAACAACCAGTTAGAACGTCAATTACACCGTGGCATAACGTACAAAACGGACTCGGAGACTTGTGATAGCAGGCAGAGGGATCTCTAAAGCAGGCAGTGAAGGAAAACCAGCAGTTTCCACGACCTTTGGTGTAACTCCACATCAAGTTCTAGAAAGTCTGGGCAAGAATGTGCCGAGGGGTAACTGTAAGGGAGAGAAAATATTGTTTTAACTTGAACTACATGGTGGAGAATTCAGCCCGTCGTCATGAAGATGAGGAAGGGTTCGACTCTGGAATCTGGAATGTGCTCAGCAGAGACATGTACGCAGTGAAAGTTATTATTGCTTTCTATCGCTCCTCCGGAGAAAGCACACAGTTTGTGCAAAGCCACGGCTTTCACCGGCATGTAGGCAGGGATCTGGACGGAGGGGAGGGGGAAGGGATGCGTGGAAGCCATGCGTGAAAATATTCGAATATTACAAATACTCCAAGGTTTCTGTCACGATTAAGAAATTTGGAGAAAAAATTCCTTTTGCGACATGACGCGATGTGATGGCATCAAAAATGCCATGCCAATAATTTAAAGCTTGCTATGCTAATGCCCACCGACTCATCTCTCGTCTTTTTTGTCTCTGTAGTCAAAGGAGATGATGTGAGGAGAGATGGATCAAGATCACAAGAGTCACTGATCAGACTCTATCTTGCAGCACGGTTTGGAGATGTGATGGAGCTTTCCATTTGCATTTTAAAGGTTGGAGAGGAGAAATTGAAAGAATACGAGGTAAATAATATTATATGAGCAACTCGGTCAGTTCATGTTCCACAGTTATTCAAAAATAATAAGGGATTCTTTGAAAAAGCACCAAGTCCCCGTTTAAGCCATGTTAGCATTCAGCCAAGTTATGCATCCTAATATTGGCTCTAGGACTCATCTGAGACAAAAAATATGTCTTCCACTGGATTCCTCACGTTAAAATTATTAGGAAAAGTGGAAGAAAAACGTTTCTGAACTCATAATAAGGGATTCTTTGAAAAAGAATCAAGTCGCCGTTTAAGCCCATGTTAAACAGGTGTTCGTTTTAAGTTGTCACCAAAATCAACTTTGAAGCTCCATAGCAGGTGAACCAAGCCTCGTATTGAAAAACGGATTGCACCAGTGAATTTCCCGAGCCCGATTCTACCGGAATGACTGAAAAAACTACCGGTTTTTGACATTCGATGAAAATCGCCTCAAAAATGGGAAGGCTAACCATCATCGATTTTGAGCGGTGCGACTCCGAGGTCGAAAATTTGACCTCGAGTTTTTACATGAAACTCGGTGTGTAGGGGTAACTCGCCACGCTGAATTCAGTTCTGCAATCTGTTTTTGGAAATTCCTGAAACTTTGGACGCTAGGTCAAAATAACTGTGTTCATTTTACGTGACACCAAGAGGTAAAAATCCTAATAACTTCGCTACTATGTGTCGGAGAAGGTCACCGGTAGCATTAACGAACTCCCCGTGATGAGATCTATCAGATTATGTGCTTAAATGTTGGATTTTGGCTGTAACTCAGGATTTGAAAATTTGCCCTCAGGGCATAATCTCATGTCCATCTTAGTATAGTGCTGTGGGTTATTGAATAGAAACTGTAGTTGAGCTTCTTCTCTGTTTTTTATCACAGGGTTTGTCGTCGTGCTCAAAGCTACGGACCGAGCTTTTCGAAGGATTTGATTTGTACGAGAGTCGCATGTTTATAAACACAGGAACAGTGGTTCAAGGCAAAGACAATCATGATGAGATACATGCATTTTACAGTGGCGAGGATTTAAATTTGAATGAATCAATGAATCCAGTGCTTCAAGTGCAAAACAAATGAGATAAATGTGGAAGAGAATGCGGTGTGGATCTTGGTTATTTTCCCTTTGCTGTTTGCAGTTCTACACAAGTTCACGTTTGCATTTCATTATGTCAGCGCTTACAAAGATGTTTGGTGGGGGAAGGAGAGCTTTTGAATTGCGTAAGGATCAAGTGCAAATACTTTTGCGAAACAAGAATTTCAATGGAATTCTACCGCACATTCTTCGCCGCGATCAAATATTACATGTGTCAACACAGTTTAAGCATTAGCCGGTATAATTAATTGAAACATCAGGCGACTGGGTCGAATTATAGGAGATTCCAGATGGAGTCACTGTCGATAGGCTATTCAGTTCACATGTATTTGAAGTCTGTGTATTAGCTTTATTTTGGACTTGGGTTTGTTCCCAGTTGTCAATGTTGGAAAATGTACGGTTAATCCTCACGTTGCCTAGAACCTCCTCGGTAAACCTATGCTTCCGGCTGACTTGCAGTATATATACCTTCAGATAATATTAGTATGTCATTCCGTAGTAATTAATTGAATCAAAATTGTGTGAATAAACTATTTACACGGGTCGCATTCCACAGAGATTTTTCCACACGTGATTACAACAGTGATTAACAGCCTCTTCCTTACCACATCACGCTTTAGTTTATCTCTTCCGAGTCTTCAGTCCTCAGTGGATAGAAACGTTGAGGAGGCAGCGGCGTTCTTTGATAAAGCGGGAATCTGAAACAAAAAGTTTAACGACAACAAGAGGATGATTAACTGATCTGAAGGGCTCTGAAGGGAGCCGCTTGAGATTCTAAGGCCACGGAAAGACAAAAGTAGAGATGATCCGTTTAGACGTACGTAAATTAGACATTGCTTTACCAACCCCGTGTTTCTGTTCAATCCACCTTATGCCTCGGTACTTACCGGTTCAAGTGCCAAAGTTCGGGCGTCTTAGCCTTTAGCAGGGTACACAAGGCAGTTAAATTAATGTACAGTTTTAAGACAGACTTTATTCGAAGACGAATGACAGAACCGGTGATTCAGTTCCCACATTCATACATTAGTAAAAACATCTTCATCAAAATTTTCCCACGTGAATCACAGAGCTCTCTAAATTAAAGTACAGTTTTAAGACAGACTTTATTCGAAGACGAATGACAGAACCGGTGATTCAGTTCCCACATTCATACATTAGTAAAAACATCTTCATCAAAATTTTCCCACGTGAATCACACAGCTCTCTCCTCGTCAAAGAAAAATAGGTAAATCTTTCAAGATTACACTTGAGGGATTGCAGTACCGACACACGTCTGGTGATACGTTGACTCTACAACATTTAACATCGGGCTGCAAGTAAACTCTGTCAGACCTAGACTATCCAAGTACGATATGAAAACGTTAGGAATTTTCACAGAACAAGTTCATCTCATCACTTGGTCCCTTGAGTTGCTGTGATTTCTCAGTCTCGAGATTCGAGTGACACGTCTCTGACCCTTGGAANCACAGAACAAGTTCATCTCATCACTTGGTCCCTTGAGTTGCTGTGATTTCTCAGTCTCGAGATTCGAGTGACACGTCTCTGACCCTTGGAGAGGGAGAGGAGACAGGAGCTATTCATAACCTGTGAAGAAACCTCTGTCGGAAGTCAGAGCTACGGATTTTCTTTCAACCCTGCCCGTACGTGCGCTCATTAATCAGTTGCACAAGTTTGGGAAGATGCGGATGAGATGTGAGGCCATGTCACATAGACGTATGTGCTGGACGGAAAGATTTGAAGGCTTTTCAGTATTGCGACCATGGAAAATTCTTAAGAGCTAGTTCCATTACATTCATTGAGGCAAAATGGCGTGTAATTAGCACCTTAATCTGCTCTTCAATTGATGAAAATTGCGTGCAGAATAGAAATTAATGTTAGGTGGTTTGAACATAAGGATTGTTGCTTGTAGCCAGTAGTTACATGCTACATTCCACGATGCCACGAGTCAAAAACATGAGCTCTTCATGTTACGAATGCCTGGTCACTGAATACAAGAATGGTATTTGGAGATGAAATGCAAAAAATATTTGCAACCTGTGTTGCGACACGTTCCCACAACTCTTGACAGCAAATGACATGGATTTAACTGGTCGTATGACAAGGAGAAAGAATCCCGAATTGGCAAACATGATTACTGATTACCGTCCAGCATTCCAAATTCCGAGTACCAAGAATGCTTGAAAAAAAGAGGGGAATTTCAAACCAGTTGTGTACACAATCGTACACATGAATTCGACCAGAGGTCCAGAGGTAGAAATGCATTGTAAAGCTGATGAAGCTCATCTCAACTTGAACGGTGTGGTGGGTACACGGGAGAATTGTGCACTTGATAGCTTGCTGTCGTGTCCAGGCGCAATAAAATATCAAGTTTTCCTTGGGAGGTCCGCAATTGAAAAGTTGTTTCCAATCAAGATTCTTTGATCTCGATGAAATAATCCTCATCATCATTAGTGCTTTACACAGTGGACAAAATGACTCACCTTTGAAATTTGACTCTCAACTTTCATTACTACCTGTCTCTCTCTGGGAGTCGTTCTCCCTTATTGTCTCCAATCCTCTGCCTTTTGTCTATAACCAATAGGAGTCCGCACGGGTTTCTGGTCGTGGTTCACAACATTAAATTCATACTCGATTCTGATCCCTTGTCCTCTCTTTTGTCAACTCAACAGGGTAAGTGATGAGAGGGTACATGTCGTTTGAACCGCGCTTTAGTTTTGCCTCGGCTCGTCATTTAGGTGATTCAGGGTTGCCGGTCGGCGCAATAAACGAGAAATTCATCAGACGAGCAAGAGTATACGAGAACCGCCACCACCAAAGAACCAGGCTCAAAGTCACTTTGTCCTCTGCTTGGCATTTTCTTTAGTTTTTACGAGCTGATACTTTGAACTGATAATTGAAATCTTATCTACAGTATCCTTTGACCGACCCGACCCGCTCTACCGGGTCTGCCGAACCCGATCAAGGTTTACGACCGTCCTGGAGGTGGAACGTTGACATGACGTTTTCCTTACAAGCATTCATGTCATGTGAGTATTTCCTCGAACAGCAGCCACTTTTCCTTTGGTAGCTTGTGTCGATTGTGGTTGATGGCAATACAAAGGTTTTGTGATATCGAGGTAAACTTCTGAAGGCTTTGGTTCGTAAACTTTGAAATCTCGAGCCGATTATGTGTTTTAATGCCAAATCCTTGCGTGGTAAAAGAAAGGTGGGAAGAGGGCAGGTGGATTCTGGTGGATAAGGATTTAACGTGTACATTTTTAGCTATTACTATTTTCTGACTACAGGTAATCAAACAAGGGGTAAAAGTTTTGCTAGGAAGCCGGCTTTTTCATCGCCAGCTTCTGATCTGGTAGCGAATGCTGTGTAGTGATGCAATTACTGAAATAGAACGATAGCAAGTTCAAGGAAAGAGGTCGTCGCATGGTAGAAAATTCCTTGGAACTGGTGGTGACAATTGTCCAATCTCCTGCTTATTGACAGGTGGGAGCTGGTGGGTGATATTGCATTCTTTCATTAGCCTTAGGTTTGAAAATAATTACTTGTAGAGAAAAGTCAGGTCACGATCCAGGCCTTGGCATGGACAAACTGTCATCGTAACTTAGATGCTCTGTTTGGGATAGTCAGCAGTGACATAGTCATCGGCAGAGGCAACAATGCCGGCATCGGCTTCAAGGTAGGGGAAATGAGTTCATAATTTTTCATGATAACAATCAGCCCTTATTGGATTAGGCTAAAAGCTCTAAATGGGTGACGTGGGTTACAATTAAGGGCGCCCTAAGGCACTGATGAGGCAAGCTTCTAAAATCAAATGATATGCTATTGAGTGGAAACCCCTCAGGTAAAATAACCTCACTAAGTTCACGTGACATTGACATAATATGCATACAATCACTTTCTTAATGACACTCACCTGACAAGATTGTGTTCTCCCAGGAGTAATTCCATTGGATTAGCTTTTGCTACTTAGGCCAACTACAATACAATTATTTTGAAATATTGTTTTATAATTTGATCTCACCTTCCCATTTTGGCAGCTCTCAATAAAAAGGCATTCAAAACCTGGTCATCAATCCAAGCTAACTTCTGTCAGTAAATTTTCTGAAGCACGTTCATGCTTCTGTACTAGCTTAAGCTTTTATGCCTTGCATTTACCTTCAAGTTCCACCTCCCTCTAACTGTTACGAAACGAGAACTGTGAAGGAAAACATTACCGCCCTCCTTATATCTCTCAAACTCCATCTTTTACTTGTCATTCAAGGAAATGAAGTTCGGTGAAGATGTGGGGCAAAAAGAAGGCTTTGAAGCAATCATTCTCTCCTACAGTTGACAGGAAGTGAGTTAACTGATGGAAAGGCTGGAACCGCTAATGAAATCATTGGAATACGATCTGCATATGCTCTTTAGCTCTCTTTCCTTGACGTGAAAGGATCTCGTGACGAAAAATATACACAGCAGTTAACTCTTCCAATGTAAGGGACTGCGGACAGAACGTATACGTATTCTAACAAGGTTCTAAGATTTGTACAGTAAACAGAAAGACGAACCGAGAAAATTTCGTCTTGGCGTGGCACGTTGTCGGAACGTTTGAAAATGATGGATGAACAACCAGATAGATGAGGTCGCGCCTAATGAGAGTCTTCACACCATGCATTTTGTCATCTTTAAGTATTACGCAGTCGTACAAATCGCATGCCCGGGAGAAAAACGTACTGAATGATAAATTGAGAGACCTTTACTAGCCGTTTCCGTATGCAAAGCATTTCTATTCTATTGCGTACTACGAAATCACAATTTCTTTTATGCTTTCTCCTTCATTTAGCATTCATACAAACAGGAAGTGCTGCAGACCTTTAAGGCTTGAAAGCTCCCTGTTGAAAACGTAAAGCATAATGTGTCTATGCTATTAGAGCAACTCGATGCGTCTTCCTTTTCTTTGGCAGATTTGACAGAATGTAAAAAAATTGAAAAATCGCTAAGATAAGTTGATGAGCTCGAGATGAGTACTGCAATTCATCATAATTGTACAAATGCGTCAAGTTATGACAAATTAGTGAACCAACCATGTTGACTAGAGGCTGGAAATGGAGTGGCAACTCTTCAATTTTTCTTAAACGATGAAATCCACCCTCTCTGTTTCAATTTCAGTATGCAACGGCTTCCGCGATGGGTCTCAATGACCTAGTCGGTGCCGAAATCACAGATTGTGGCCTCCTCCAAATACAAATGCAACGGCTTCTTCCTATTTTAATGTGGCCACTAGCTTGCACTCTTCCACAATTCCAACAATAACAGCTGTTTCCCAATAGTCCGAACCAATGTAATTCAATTCGCCTATTAACGCTCCAATTTTAGTAACGTTATTCCAAGGAAAAGCTTACAACAATAGTCTCAATACCTGGGCTGTGTCCAGAAAAGTTTTGAATCGAATCAAGCAAAAGCTTCACAACTTCCCCGACCTCATTCGAGCAATGCACTCTCATTTCCCATGCTTTCAATGCAGTCTATCATCTCAATGTTTCCGTTCTATTTTTAACTCAAATTAAAGCACGTATCGAGCTGCTAAATCTGTAACTGTTTACAGCAGTGAATTCGCCTTTGTCACACTGAAACAAAAGACGCTCGAGTAGAAAAAGAGTCTGTGGAATGAGAGGAATGCCATCTCGGAGGATTCAAGGGCTCATATGGTGCACCAGGAATGGTGGATTTTTTATGATGAAATCCTTCTTTTTTCTCCAAACTTGCACCAGCAACATCTCTCAAAGCCCAGGCTAGAGGCTGAACGTGAGCTCAAAGACGACGTTGGAAAAAAACAAGATTTTCCATTCATTTGCACAAGTACACTGCAATCATTCCATATTCTGCAGGAACCCAAGGAACGAGACGTTGCATTCGACATTCACCAGGTTACCTCCACCACCGTCTGCCGCCTCCTCCCGTAATGGCCTGCATGGAGAAAAGAAACATAACGGCACATGGAGTGAGACGACGAAACAAATTGCATTTGGAATGGCAAAAAGGAAAATAATCCTTTCCACAAGATGCATCCATGAAGCATCCAAAGATTCAAGATGCAGTTTTGGTGCACCTGAAACGAAGGGTGGAATCCAAGCTGGCGCATAGCTCACATTCCCCACGAGTTTTCAGCCGAGTGAATCACTTTAAGTAGTTTGACAAGAGCCAAGGGGCTGGCTAATGAAAAGACGCGTGTGATGAACGACAAAGTAAAATAACATGGAGGAGGAGAGCAGACAATTATTTTAACAAGTTTCACTTATGAACACGCCAGGCTCCTTAAATCTACAATCTACACACAGACACAGAGTCGCACATACGACATCAAATGAATCCATGATCATCTTCACGCCATCAACGCAGATCCTAATCTCCGATCGTCTTTCAAAACCGCGTGCCTCCTTCCCGTGTCGACTTCCTCTCGCTCATTCATAACGAATGCTTCGAGTCATCAGGGCATTCGTACACGGAAATAGCCGGGGTACATGCACATTTCTCCACTATTTCATCTCCACTTCCTTGCAGTTTTAGTGAAAACTTATTTCAGTATCAGTCTGAGACGAGTCAAGTGTGCTATTCCGTGATTCGCAATCATAGCTGTACTCACCGAAGCTGAGTCAAAATGAAAGGTAAAACCGAAGGTACTTGAATACAAGAAGGGAAATAACACAATTCGCTATAAAGAAGGCATGAATTAACGTTTCTCCCACGACTTCAACTTGATTATGCATGTAAGCAAAGCAAAGTGTTGTATAGACCTCGGATTCGGTCCCAGCCCTGTGTCTGTTAACCAGCAGATTTACTCAATGAGATGAAAGACAAAAAAAATTAACAACTGGTAGGAGTACCGCTCCTTTTCCACGCTCAATCTACTTTAGAAACTAACGCCATCGTCAAGACACCATAACTGTCTCAAGTCTGTCATCCGCCTCATAACATGTGCAACTTACTCACACTTCACTACCCGCTCTAATTGGATGAACAATCAACAAACTCAAAGGATGTGTAGCCTACATGCACTTTAATGTCCACGCTACTATTATTCTCAATACTTATCAGAAATCTATGAGAAGAAAATGAATGCCAAAGGGTAAAGTCCATCATTGTCATTAGATACGCGATAAAAACACGCTGAATTTTGTGGAGACCGTAACGTATCGCTCTCGCTTCTGGAATACACCAGCCACTAGCACCCTCTACCCCGTCTAACTTTCCCCAAGCAATAATTCGAATTTCTGGGCATGACGAAGAAAGAGGACCAAATCATACCACAGAGAGACCCTAGCCGACCTTTGACCAGTGCAAGTCACAGCTTTTGACATCCCCACCACCTGACCTGTACAGAACCTGGGCACTGAGCACTGGCTGACGACTTGATCTTCCAGAAGACAATCATGCTGTAATCGGTGGTGACTCAATAGAATCTAGTGATAATTGGTTACGCGAGCTGAATATTTTAAAGAGGGTGAATAAAGAAAATACCGATGAGCTCTTCCCCATGCTCACTGCTCACGGAATACGGAAAGAGCTACAGAGTTCAAATGAAGAGAAAATAGTAATTGGACGGCACAAGCCCGGCATAACAACTAAGGTATCTCAGTGAGCAATCTCCTGTGTCTTTCGTAATATTCCTGGGAAGGAACGAGGACACTGAAATTATGTGAGAGGAACTGTGTTGTTGAGAGGGAAAGAGGTTGGAAAAGGGCAAAAACAAAATCACACTGACTGTACGGCAGAATCGTGCCAGAATACGAGAACAAGTTAAAGGCGGGTAGATAAGAGAGTGAGAGACGGGTAGCGAGATTGTAGTCTTTGGCACGTTGTAAACATGTTCATGAAGGCATAACG
>VRMD01002665.1:0-12643 GCA_009872375.1 Sminthurides bifidus | reverse complement strand
GAAAGCTAAACGTAAATATCTTATCGAGTCATCAGTGGTGTGCTTAAATAGAGTTGGGATGAAAGATAATCCATTACTCGCCTAGCACGTCATCCTTGGGATTTATCGAGCTCCTCGTGAGTTCTCACACTTCCAAGTATAAATGTATTCTTCTCTATTTGTCAACATGGACATATCCCTCGCCTTGGATTTGGATGCAGACTTTGAAGAAGATGCTGTAAGATGTGCTGTACTAACGTGGCGTCTGTTCCCACAACATTAGTCTGTCACAGGAAAATCTAAACAATGACAGAATGCGGAAATGTTGATTTAAGAAAACACTACAAGTGTTAGCGGTCGATTGAGGAGAGGCGGCCTGTTGTTACAACCAAGCCAAAAATCTGCTCAGTCAATATTTCTATGACGGAGGAGGTGGGAAATGAGTTATTTCACCACTAACGTAATAAAATTGACGTGTTATAAATATCTCGCACCACTGATACACTTCAAGTGCCACTGCAGTTGCAGTTAGTTGATGCCGAACAAGAAAGGCAATACGGGGTTGTAAGAGACACTTGAGACTTGTGACTTGAACACTACCAGCAAGTGAGACAAGAGATTTACTAGCAAACAGTTCAGGGATGCATTCACAGGGATCCAACAATACAACTTAAAATATTCAAGACGAAACCGCCGAGGCAGAATGTTCAGTGCTATGCTTAGTCAACCCTTTGGCAACACTCATGCATCATATTTGTTCAAATGAGTGCTGTGGCAATTTATTTCGGTTACCACCTGTTATTATCAACATAGCAAGCCGGTCTGTTCAAGCTTGATGCATTAATAATATAAACAATTTAAATGCTCTTTAAATAGCATGACTTTAATTGCAACTCTTCTAAATGTATAAAAGCTGTCTGACAAGATCTCAAATAGTATCAAGCTGTCATTATAATCAAGGCACTGAATACATACACCTTAGACTACAGGCAGGTTCGATACACATCCATACTACTGCGTGTACAAACTAGCTGCAAACACAATATCACGCTTTATGCATTCTGAAGCTTCTTCCATTTTCTTCTTTAATGTAGGATCACCTATTATCCGGGCAGCGTCCTTCACGTCCTTGAGCATTTCATCAAGCCTCTGAATAGTTCTCACTATAAGACCTTCTTGAACTTCCGTTAGGTTCATGATGTTCGAAAATGGCTACAAGTAACGAAAAATGTTCAGCGAACAATACAGTTATCACGCATGAGTAAGAATCGAAAGCTGGAAGTACGCAAAAACAACATCATGATTAGGGAAAAGTGCATTACCTTTCCTTGAGCCCATTCATATACAACTTCTACTAATCCAAACTTAAACTGCTCTACGAAGGCATCAATTGATTCCGTAACATCGTTGGCCCGCTGAACTTCTCCTATTCTACGAGCCTCCAATTTTATTGCTTCGATTTTCTGTAAAACAAAGGCAGAATTAAAGACTAAAAATTGCTCTGATCATCCGATTTAATTGAAGCCTCTAAATCAACAAGTTACGTCCCGAAAGATTTACCTTGCGCAACCGAGAATCTGGAGGTAATCTGGGTTCAGGTACATGTTTTGCTTCAAAAACCATGCATGATAGTAGCGCTGCTACTTCATGTGGTGGGCAGTCAGACAAAATGTTATTAAAAATGATTTCCGTCATCATCAATTCATTTTGATTTCCCATCTCACAAGCTACTCGCCCCTTCAGTTGCACTACATTATAAACAAGTTACAATGCATCAAAATAGAAAACTCAATCTATAATTAGAGTATCGAGCATTTGCTTCAGTAAAGTTTGTGCTTTGTTACCCAAATTTTCCGAATCAATGTACCCCAATTCTCGCAAAACATCTATTCTCGCCTTGTATTCCGCATGTAGTCTTAAGCTCCGTGGGGAAAGCAAGTAATTTAAGTGCTCCTTTTCATCAACAAGTCGCATGTAAAAGAAAACTTCCCGAAACTGTACCAGAGACAAATAAGAAAAACCATCTGTAAGTAATAATCTTCTTTAATAGCTTTCAAAATGAAATTCTACAACGTACCTGCTGGACGAAATTTTGAACCATCGAATAATAATCCTCCTGCTTAATGGTTGCTCCGACTTCATCCATCCTTTTCATGCTTTCAAACATTTGGGGTTCTAAGCCTTTAAACTGTCGGACCAACTGTTTGTACTCATATTTTTTATTCTCGTAGTTGTTGCCTATGGTTAGCAGCTGCTTTAATGCCAGAGCGGTTTGACGACTAGGCTCGTCTTCTCTGCAGGTTTGAAATCATCACAGAATTCGACATTAATTAAATTCCTTGTAAACCAGATCCAGATATTTATCGAAATGATAGAATCCATAGAAATAATGGAAAAGTTTCGTACCGAAAACGAGGAGCTTCTCGTTTTTTTATATCATTTTCAATGACAGCAGGATCAAGTTTAGTGCTTTCTTCTAAAATTGTCAAAATGTTGTCGCTTGTAATGTATGTAATTTCATGCCGCGGATAATTTACGTCGGTATCGGGCACAAAATCTGTTAATCTGTCATGAGCGTAGTATAAATAAAGCTGGAATTTTCGGTCAAGAACTTCAGGGAGTTTGTGGCCTTCAAGAAGCTCAATTCCCGGAAAATTTAAGATTTGAAGACTTCCGTCCTGCATCCTATCCTTATCAAACTGCGATGTTAAATGCAGCACCTTGAACTTTTTCATGGGTTTATTGTTTTCTTTTAAAATCACGAATGCTAGAATCAGTCCTACACGTGGTGATAGCTTCGGAAGCGATTCAAAGACAATGAACCTGCCAGTTGTTAAATCTTTGGCGATTCTTGGATGAGAGTACAACAATTCCTAAAAATTCACATCAAAAGTTCAAATTCAATCAAAATTAATGCTTAAGGCCCTCATGTAGCTTAAATAAAGGTTAAAGGAAAATTTTCTTACCACCACTCCATCTCTTGTGGTTGTGTACTCCTTCACATGATTATAAAACGAGGCCAGATTTTGATCGCGTGGCTCAAATTCTAGCTCTTCCAACTTCTTCGAAATCGTGGTTAGCTTCTTGTTTATTGCCCCCGCATTCATTGTAGTTGATCCGGCTTCTAAGAAACTTCTTTTCATCACGTCTTCCACTGACAACGTTTCCACTCGCAGCAAGTTTAGGATCATGCTATAGGTTAACCTAAACTGGGACGACAGCTTAGCCGCTTGTCCTAACATCATAATTTCCAGGTCATTTATTGGTGGCACTTGCTGCTTGCAGAGAATTAATACGGTACCAGTCGTGTCTAGACCCCTTCTTCCAGCTCTACCAGCCATTTGAATGTACTCGGCTGCATTTAAGGTTCGGAACTGTGTGCCATCGTGCTTTCTAATGCTGTCAAATACTACAGTTCTAGCGGGCATATTAACTCCCATTGCAAAAGTTTCAGTAGCAAATAGTAGCTGAAAACCAAAACATTCTTAGATTCCGGTAAAAAATGACAGATTCTGAGTAGATTCTAGGCATCAGCTTACCTTCACGAGGCCCCGTTGAAAAAGCATTTCAACCACTTCTTTAAGAATTGGTAGGATACCACTGTGATGAACTCCTATTCCGTTGGTCAGCATCTTGTAAACTTGTTGCACCTGCCGAAAGCGATTTCAAAAGAAATGGTCAAGCAAAAAATTTCAGGTACGCTAGGCAGTGAAAACAAAAGAGGTCAAGAGGCTTGCTATGTTGCACCAAACTCCTCCTACCCCTCTAAAATCCTAAGTAAAAGTCCATCTAGTGTGAAAGCGGTTTCAATGGCTTGGCAAACGGACCTTGCGAGGTCTGCGTCTGATCTGAAGCGAATTGTTTTTTCTCTTGGATTCTGTATCCAGAATTCTCTTTCTTTCCAAGAATTGTCAGGTGCATACTGCTCAAGAATTGTAAAACAACTAAACATTATTTACTGACAAAAAATTCTATCATCGACTGATCGATCAATCCAGAAAATGGTAATTCATGCAACCATTGACCTGAATTTTGATGCTGTCTCATGAATCCGAGAGACGCAGTTTTACGACCTATCGTGATAACTACAAGCAGTTTATGAGGCACAGCCCTTGAAGTATATGAGTGTTGCATCCATATTGAACTTTGAAGGAAAGTGCAAGGTTTAGAAAACGAAGATGGAGCTAAACTTTATATCATTTAACAACCTAGTTAAGCTAGCGTATGTTAAATTACGTCGGAATTGATAAAACTCAGCCTGAAATACAGAAAAACACCATGACAAAATTACGTACCTGTGGCAGATCTCGGTCGGACCCCTTCAAACGGTCAATACTTCTTTGAAAAAATCCGTGTATTTCGGCCTTTTGCTGTCCCGTGCAAAGATCCGATTCACTTAGCATCCGGGCATAAGTATCGCACTTATTCCGTGAAAAAGTGAACACCACAACGGGTAACTTTTCCTGTTTATGTCATAAACATTGAAAGGTAAATTTAAAGACCAAACATTCCAACAGTTGAACGTTAAGTTCGAAGAAGTAAGAGTTTCCGGAAGCACTTACGCTACTCTGAAGATGAGATATTAGACCGGAGTATAAAGTTTTCTCAAAGTTTTCGCTGAAAGGTTGATTACCAGATTTAGACCCATGAGTTTGCTGGTACTTGGATTTTCTTCCTTCTTTAGCCTCGGTAGCCTTTTGGTATCTAGGGTCGAAGTAATTACTTAGTATTGTTGTGAGCTTGATGTACATCTAAATACTTGATCCTAGTACAAATAAAAGTGTATGGAGCACAAACTGATGATTAAAAGAACTTACCCCGCCTTGTTCAATTTTGTACTTGCTCCTTCCAATATGGGAAACTGCTCGTTCCTTGATTTGCCTCCTGTACCAGTGTACAAAAAATGCTCTAACGGAACTGGTCGTTTCAATGTTGAAATCACATATATTTTCTTCTTCTTGATTCCTCCCACCCAATTGGCAAAGTCCAAAGCATTTGGAACAGTGGCGCTCAGCATAATAATGCTAACGTGATCAGGAAGCATAATTAAAACTTCCTCCCACACGTGCCCTCTCTAAGAAGATATTCACAAATTTAGTTTCAAACTTTCAATAACCATTGCTACGCCAGAGAAAGTATTCGCCCGTTACCTCTTCATTATTCAGATAATGAATTTCATCAAAAATGACCCACTCTAAATCTCTAATAGTGTCGGAACCGTTGTATAGCATTGAGCGTAATATTTCGGTTGTCATTATCAGACAAGACGCAGTAGGATTTATCTGTACATCTCCAGTTATCAAACCTACGCTTTCAAAATTGTTCTTGAAGTCTCGAAACTTCTGATTTGATAATGCCTTAATAGGCGACGTGTATACTGTTCTGAAACCAATTAATTCCAGATGAAATTTCGAAACAGAGAAACCTTGACAACTAAATAGCGCTGGCGCAAAATTACTTGGTCATGTGACGAACGGAGAGGGATATGGCATACTCCGCAACGACAGTTTTTCCAGCTGACGTATGAGCTGCCACAAACACATTCTCATGTTCCTCAAGTCGACAAATAGCCTGAATAAAAGCAAAAATCAGCATTTTCAGCTTAAAATAAGAAATGCAGAGAAGAATTCCAGTTGAATCCTTATAAATAGTAAAATAATCAGTTCAACAAACAGACTTACATGCTGCTGAAAGGTATCGAGCTCAAACGGGTACCTAAAAGCCATATCAGGTACTCGCTCATGAAAATCACTCATTGGTTTGCTGACATCAACCATTTCAGCCCATTCTTTCTTCTTCAAACCAGCAGAAACGTTGTGTGCACTTATTTTCAAAACAGGTACTACGTCTTTCTCATTATCATTCTACAAAAATAGAGTTATAATTAACGTTTTTCTCACAATTCGTCGTGACATCTACGTGCTCAGGATTGGCATTATACAAAACCCCACCAGTCTGATTAATGATGTCTTTGTATACAAGTGAAAAGCTATTTAAAATTTTCTTCATGAAAAGCAGGTTAAGTTAGTTTAAAACAGTCCAACTAGAAATCTAGTACTCGCAATTATCTGACTTATTCTTCAGCCTTACCGCTGGAGTAGGAATGCTTAAGTCATCCGGAATTTCTCGTAGAAGCCGCTTCAAGTTGTTTTCTGTTTTGCTACGCCCAGATGTTACAGAGTCTGTGCGATCTTGAGCTGGTATCGCAGTAACGTGCCAAAAATCAAGGTTCTTCTCGATTTCCTGCCACAAAACATAACAGAGAATAATGAGTCACAGCAAGGCAACGTAGATTTTACGGCAATATATGATCTTACATTTTCAATCGTAGTAGAGAAGTCCTTTATTCTTTCAGGATCAACGCGGTCTGCTATTTCAATTGACACCATCGGTAGACCCGGGGGTGAGGTTAAAAATTCTGCAAACGCAGTTACAATGACATGATAATAGATGAGAAGTCAACCTTGTGTCGTAATGAAGTCCAAATCGTAACATTACCTTTGGCACCAAAAAGTTCATCATCAATCTGGCTCTCGTCGAAACTGAAATCCGCTTCTGTATCAAAACTGAAATCTCTCTGTTTCACATCATCAAATCCACCAGGCCAAAACGGTAGATTAGTAGAATTACCTTTGACAGATTCGCTAGCAGAGCCAGGAGCTCTTGTCAAAGACAGAGAATTTTTGGCCGTCTCTCCCAGAGATGATGTTTCCACTTCTTTGTAACTCAAGATTTTACCAGTTTCAGGGTCTCTCATAAACTGAATTCATATGCCAGATGATAATGAATACATATCGTAATTTTTTATGCATAGCAACTTAATTTACTCAACACTGACCTGAAGTGCGAATGGGGCTTGCACGGGATGAATCTGATACAAATCTTTGGTGTCACGAGGTGCTTCAACAGATTTCAAGACATATGGGAGCTGATGTATACTTAGGCGATCTAGATTAGTGGAAAGGTCTTGCAATTTTTCCAAAGTTGTGGGCACTATGGGTGGGTATGGGATCTGCAAAAACATTTCATGGCAACTTGATGACTGAACAGTACTTTCCTTTCAGCGCTTCATCACAGGCTCATTAGTAGAGGCAATTAGAACAGCAGGTTTTAACTCGTGTTAATCTTCACTTACCTCATCTCCGTCTGCGACAGAAATCATGTTTGCCAGTATAATGGGTAGAATACCCGGCAGATATTATCACAAAATGATCTACCGGTTCCAGGTAACTACAGATGGCTTATTGCTGCGACATTTGGCGCAGCATCTGTGCTCACGTGGATAATCGTACAGCGGGATTTGCTCGCGAAAGAATTGCTTAAGCACAACTTGGAAATACTAATTGCCTACATCTAATTTCTACTACAGTTTCGGTTTATTAAACGCAACAGAAAAGTACAAAAAGAATTCTATCATTTCATTATGCTTTTCGTGCTCGCGCTGAGAGGGTTAAATTTTTCATCGTTCTTAAAATTAGCGCCCTCGAATTCTATGATCGATTTCATTTTATTATAGTAAGGGATTTAGGTCGCTGGTGCGAAAGTGGTGTCAAAAAGCCCTTATGCTTGAATTTTTCAAGGTATTCTGAACATAATTAGTTCACGAATTCCTTCCTTCGACGTATAGCTGAGTTAATCAACACCTGTTGCGGCATTACGAGGGTTTTAATTGAACTGCAGCAGTAGTGGACCATTACGTAACTTTATTTGAAAACTAAAGTAAGAATTAAAATAAGTATAGATTGACAGGGTCCTTTTAAGACAAAATTGAACTACCAATAAATTCTTGGGAAATATCAATAGAGCAATTCACTTTCTTGGCCCAAGAGGGTGCAAAAATGACGGCCTAAATCAAAATTACATTACAACTCAACAGAGTTCTTTTCTAGTCTTTCGGTATGAGGACTAAAAGTTTCAGTCAGTTTATCGATACGAAAGGCATAGAGAACATTAAGGTAAACAAATGAGTAACATCAATTAATTGATATTAACAGGCACGGTGCGAACGCACAAGCAAAATATCTCTTATTCTTGGGCTTCTTTACCAGGGCACATGCTCAAAATTGAGCATGCTTTTCCTTTGTCCGCTCCTTGAGCCAACAAGCTTAGCAGGTACGGTCCGTACTCTTCAATCATGGACTTGCACTAAAATGAATTCCAAGCTTATTAGTATAGATAGTTAATATTGCAAATAACGTAGCCGATTCTATGTCTCACCTCTTGTCTGTATTTTTGCGGGAGTACGGGGCATATCTTTTCCATGATTTTGTCAACCGAAGTTTCTACCTTAGGATCTTCTAGCATGGCACTCAAATAGTCAGATATGAGTACACATAATTGACACCTTCCCATATCCAGGTTCACTGTGTCATCAAGAAAATCTGCATTGCAATAACTGCATATGAATTAACCTTCTGTTATTGAATAAAATCGATGGAAAAGCTTACTTTCAGAAGCCACAGTTGTGGTTTGTGAAATTTGAGAAATTTGAGGTTTGCAGAGACCAAGCTCGGTGCACACTTGTTTCGGATCTAAAGACTGCGCTAAGTAGTTGATGACCATTTCACTGTAAGCGTCAACAAAGTCCTTGCACTGAGCCCTGATGGTTTTCGGCAGGTAGTCGCATGCATTCTCAACCACATTACGAATTTCATCCTAGGAAACAAATTGATATTTAATTTAAACTTACGACATTTACAAGTATTACCTATGAGTATCGAGTATGCAATAACGTCGGATTTACCTCGGTTGCATTATTTTCCAATCGCTGGGAGATCTGATTGATCACAAATTCACACACAACGCACTCCTGGCCTGGTCCATGCAGACTCTCCTCCGAACTACGGCTGTCAAAAAGTTCCGGGTGTTCTAGCTTTGCCGCAGCAATCTCAGAACTGATAACAGCAGAAGGCATGTATCTGCTCAAAGGTAATGGATCGTTGACGATTATCTTAGACGCAGGTGTTGTCATGGGCTGATCAAGAAGAATGCAAAGTCCCAAAGCCATGCATATCTCCCGGCTGGACATCTCGATCACAATCATTTCTCCGATACGATTTCCGTAATACGTCATGAAGTTCAAGCAATCACTTTTGAGAGTTTTAGGCATCACATAACAAACGCTGTCAAGAGCCTCGTCGACAGCTTCCTGTCAATTAAAAAAAACTCATGACGTTCCTACAACACGGTTCAGTCATCCACAATCAATCTAGTTCTTGCCTTTGTCCTATTATTCCCGATCAAAGAGATCAACTTGCTAACTGCGTAATGGCATAGCGGACAAGTGGGTAGGTCAGCGGATTTCGGAACATAGTTTTTTCGCACAATAGGGATTCTTGCAATTTCGTTTCCAACTTCGTTGATAGTTGGACATGCTCCAAGCATCGGACATACCTAATAAACAGCATAAAATTTTTCTGCATTCACTCTTCCATATTGATAATCGAACCAATAAGTAAACCTTTTGAATCCGACAAGTTTTCACAACATACCTGGGAAGGATCAATTTCTTGCTGCAAGATCGCAATAATTGATTTACTGTAGGTATCAACAAAATTTGCACACTCTTTGGCCATTTCTGGAGGTAGGAGCCGATCGCAAAGCTGATCTAGGCCATCTTCTATTTCCTTTTCAGTCCGAGAAGACGATAAATAAAGCTGTAGTTCATGCATGGCATATTCGCAAAACTGACATTCAGCTTTGCCTTCAATACGCTGCTTAGTTTCATCATTCAATTCGAATCTGTCAGAAATGTTGTCCTCTGCTTCAGGAACAACTAGTTCATCATCACCGGTTAAACGTTCAGCAGAAAACAGAGGTTTGGCGTCAACTACAACGATGTCGTCACTGTCTGACTGCGTTTTCTGATATTGAAATAGCTGCAACAAATCACAAAATATATAAGAATATGAGCACATAACTTAATTAGTTGCAAAAATTCATTACATTAAGTTAAATGAGCTAACCTGAAATTTTGACGCATTGGGACAAACTCCGATCATACCACACATCCGATCTGGATCGGCTTCATCAACCAGAAGTTGATACAAGGCTTTACCGTACTGCCTGGCCAGGTTGAGACACTGAAAAATCAGCTTCATTATTGTAAAGGCTCAGAATTGTTACAGTACTTGACGATGAGTATCTTACTTCTTGACGGAATTTTCCAGTCTGTTTGCATATTCCAATGACCATGTCTCTGAATTCCTCCCGTGTTGTATTGGTTCCAAGCCATTCTTTGACATGGGCAACGAGTTGTTTACAAAAATCACAAGGGAGATCATCGTCTTTTTGTGGAGACCATACACGAACAGCAGTCGATCCAGCTCCAATATTAACCTGAATAAGCAAATGTAAAACTTCGATTAATGACAACTCACATTAGAAATTACAGGTAGTTACATGCTATATTATACTGTCACCTACACGATGCACGGTTGTAACGTCACACAGTCCGACAAGGGTACACAGTTCCTTGGATTCGAACCTGTTCTGAATTTCGCTGTAGATGTTCTCGATGTGTTGTTCAACAATATAACTGCAAGAGTCCGAATAAGATCCCAAGCGTCCGCAAATCTTGAAACATAATAAATGCCTCATGAATATTCCGATGCAAAATTACAATCATGATGCTTTATGAAAGTACAGGGCTGAAAATGCGATCACTTACCATAAACAATTTCTGCATCAATTCTGATTCGGGTAGAGACTTAAGAAACGTGATGGATTTTCCAATATAGTGGTTACATTTCGGACAAGAGTCGACGTTTATATCAAACTCCTTATGCTTAGCCGGTTGCAAAGGTTTCATTTCACCAAGCATTTCATCAATACGAAGCGAATTGCACAATCCTGATACCGCACATACGACTTGAGGATCCATTCTTGAAGCCAAGGCATCCACTAACTCAGGTATGAATTCGTCTGCGAGTTCGATGCACTCTTTCCTCACGATTTTTAGTGGAAGTAGATTGCATGATCCTTCTAAAACCTCACGAAGTTCAGTCTAAAAGTTTAAAGAGTATTTGTTGTATAGACCCTTCAAATCTGCCTATTTAGTTCAGAAGACACAGAACCCAATGTTTGAATAACGTGGAATTCTTACCTGTGTCTCATTGCTAAGTAACTGATCCCGGGCTTGCGCCACCATGTCCTTGCAAATTTGGCAGACGTTGTCATTGTCCTCCGGGAGCTTCATGCCCTCCCATACCTTGGAGATACAGTGTCTCACAGCGTTACATTGTTTGGCTTGCCTGCAATATGAAACCGTTAGCTCGAAATTTAATCTTAAACTTTCAATTTCGTTTTCTACCACTCAGTACGTCGCATGACTCAAGTTGAATATGTAATTCATCTAAATGTAATTCAACTGAACCGTTTTCACTTACGTAATGTTATGGCACCAGTAAGCTGGGCCTTGAGTGCATTCTCTCTGACCGAGCAAAGGACGTGAAGTATGTGGTTTTACTTCATCATCACCAGTCCAGGTCACCACGTAAGAGCTAACAGAGACCACTGTAATACAGTTCATTCAAACGTTTAAGCGATTATGTCACATAAACTAGTAAAACGTTATCAGTAAAGCAGTTAAATAATCAGCACATATGGGTACATAATTTAAGTTACCAAAACGCCAAGCTTACCTCCAACGCTGATGCATAAAGCAACAGCAAACAATAACTTGCAGTTTCCCATTTTAAATCCCATGAATAACAAATTTGACCACACCACTGCACTGCTCTATTCAGACTGGCCCAAGCTCATGTCCAGCCGCAAAAACTTATGATGTCGTCCCTTCAAGTGGTAACAGTTATCTGAAAAGAATACAGGAAGTGTAAGCCCTTTATCTTCACGGCCAGAAATTCATCACCTAAATCCTGTTAGTATAAACTATCGTGTGTATATCGTGTATTGCAGACGATTTAAAATAACTGCCCTGCCCCAGATGACTCACTTCATGTCGATAATGCTTCATACTCATACCTATCACGCTAGATCCAAAATGTTTACAAACGATTACCAGATTTGATTGCGGTCAAATACATCTACTTGTTCTGTTACGTCAAGAACCTTACACTGCAATCTTACCATCACTCTATATTTCTATTTAAATACATTGGTATCTCTAGTTTCCATTTAATAAAAAAAGCTGCAAACTATGACACGAAACACTATACTTTTTAAACATGTCAAAACTATTACGCTGTATAGCATTGCTAACAGAAAACACTTTTGTCGTTACCTAAACTGCAAACACAATCGCAACTTTGCCGAATCATGACATCAAGCAAGTCACTTAACCTAAGAATTAACGTTAAAAATACTTACTTTAGTAAATCCCCTATTCAATGACAAAGACGACACGATACCTTAATTAAGTTGTAACAAACCTTACTTAATTATGTCTTTTTCGAGGAAAATATGACATTGAGTCGAGTCTCCTCTCGTCTTGACGCTTTTAACTTAATTTGTTAATGTACTTATGAGGTGAGGAAACACATGACGGTCTCTATTTGCCTTAACTGCAAATATACGCAGTTGGCAGGCAGTGCAGTGGGAGTAGCTAGAAAGAACCATGAAATACTGATATGATTTAGTATGTACCTGACGTGTTTCATATGACAACTACACTGCATTGGCGAGTGTTCTTTAGCCTCCGTCTTTT
>VRMD01002664.1:0-12645 GCA_009872375.1 Sminthurides bifidus | reverse complement strand
CTGAGCACGTCGGCTACCTTGCTGTTTTCCCGATCAGCCATACGGAAAGCGGTGACATTGATGTCGCCAAATAAGTAACTGTCAATATTCACCGTTTGGATGTCCTGTGAAAGAGAGAGAGAGAAGTTGCAGATGAGATTGATGCCTTCCTTTGATGATTCAAAGCCTCAAATCCCATCAAATTATTAGAAAGGAGTGGTTCTTCTTCCAAAAGAGGCACTTTCACCTCTACATGTATGCACTGACTATCTGCCGTTTCCCCACGTGGTATTAACACATAATGGAGAAAGACAGACGGCTGGTGGAATTTCACGGGTAAGAAGGCGACAAAAAGGCCGTATAAAAGTGAGAGAAAATTATGCAAGTAATGAATAGTAAATGTGGATCAGCCTCTTGTGACCGGGAGGAAGGGCATAAAGGCTAGTACAGTATTCGGAAAAAAGTCACGTACCAGTGAAGTTATAAAATATCGATGGTTTTTCATCATCCCAACTTGGCTTGCGTGCTGGAAAATGGTCGCGAGCTTCGAACCCTCGCAGTCAATAATAATGCTAGTGATGTCTGTCTGTCCTCGGATCTCTTTGAACAGTGGCCTGGAGAAAGACAAATAGTTTGCAAAGTCCGATTAAACGGTAATGGTATAAAACCCGTGTTTTAGATCAGGCACAGACGGCGTAACCTCTGTCGTGCCGAATTTTTCTAGAATCGTCCAACTGAAATAGCAATAGGACTTAACAAAGGGGGGAAATTCGCAGGATGATCATGACAAAACTTTCGGACCTGTAATCATCCGTTTCTGGAATTTGTTTCACCGTGACTCGGTACTTTTCGCTGGGACTGGCAGCCTGGAGAATTCCTTGAAGTCGGACCAGACTTTCGTTGTTTTCGTAAATTATCACGTAGCTCGTCCAGCCCCATGCTTGCAGGATGTCGGCGTAAGCCTGAAAAGTTGACATTGACGGTTATCGTCTGGTAGTGATGGAGCCAAAACCACAGCATACGCTGAAGGTATGAGCTGATTTTTTTTAAATTTAAACGGGTTTCAGCTTAAGCTTAGTTCGAAAAGAGGCATTGAAAATACAGGATGAGGATGTAACATTAATGAAGAGGATGGACTGCACTTCGACTTGACACTCGTCCAATGGATAGTTATGGTGTTTCCTAGGCGATGGAGCGATCCTAACGAAAGCAACTTAAAGCGAACCACAGCACGTTTGTCCACACAACTAACTCGTTTACACGGATGAGTTAATGGCGGAAAGTGTGAAATGCCAGAGCTTGTCATTCCTCCATGAAGTTGTGAGAATTCCCAATTCTCCTCATCGCTCCCTCTCTCAGAGAAATCTATGCAGTTTTTAAATATTCTGGAAACGTACTTCAAGGCTGTACAGGACGTGTGACCAGTACAGCTTCTATGTCGACAACTTACTTACAGTTCCTGGGGGTAAAAGAACCAGATTCCTTAATCTGCTAAAGGGCTGAGTCCTTCAGGCTTGGGCTCCAGAAAGTTGTGAGAATTCCCAATTCTCCTCATCGCTCCCTCTCTCAGAGAAATCTATGCAGTTTTTAAATATTCTGGAAACGTACTTCAAGGCTGTACAGGACGTGTGACCAGTACAGCTTCCATGTCGACAACTTACTCACAGTTCCTTGTGGCAAAAGAACCTGATTCCGTAATCTGCTAAAGGGCTGAGTCCTATAGGCTTGGGCTTGGGCATACAAGGCAGGTAGTGCAGTGGCTTAAGCAGTTTCTCAGTTTCTATTTCAGAAGAAACAGAGGGAAAGCAATCTTGCTGACGGAGCACTAACGTTATCCTATGTGAGAGTGAGTTCTCCGTGTCGCATGTGTTCTTCAAGGACCTGACTGGAATGCTAATGGGAATTCGATAAGGAAGCTGGAAAATTCCTTCATTCTTCTGTATTAAAAGTGCCGCTAAAAGCTTTACATTCGTTTTCAAGTTCACACAAGGCTGAAGTCATTACCATGGAACGCACTTATTCCTTAATTCAGTTCCATGGCTTGACCCTTTTCTTGCCTTCCTTTCTTCTCCATGTTTTCAAACGTGGAGTCGAAACTCCCCCTGCACGAAAGAATGGTGACAAAAGCCTGAGCTAAAGCTAAGAAATGGAGGCTTTAACTACCGTTGGAAAGGGCAGACAATCGACAGCGAAACAAAGTTGAATACAAATACAAATCCAGCGCTCAATTCCATAAAGATATGATGACAGAAGAACGATTTGATATGACGGCGCGCTAGAAAGCGACATAAATTGCTTGCACTCTCTGTGTGAGGAGTAGTAGATTGCATTGTGGGAATTTACGATGCGAAATAATCGTAAATATTTGCACTTTCTTCCAGTCGCCTTCGGTTTTTTATGTCCTGCCGCAGATCAGACCCTGTACGCCAACTGGGTAAAAAATCTGGGTCTGCAGACATGTTTTTAGGGGGAAAAGTTTTCCCTTTTCACAAACTAAGCTGCACATGTTGCAAATCGAGCTGGAAAAAGTGCCAAGTGCGGATAAATCACGTAAGCCTGGGTTTCACGCATTGTGCAAATCCCTCAATTTCTCAAAAGTAGGTAAACATGCAAAAATTGCGGCTTGAATCTTAAACTGTGCGGATAAATCACGTAAGCCTGGGTTTCACGCATTGTGCAAATCCCTCAATTTCTCAAAAGTAGGTAAACATGCAAAAATTGCGGCTTGAATCTTAAAAGGGCACAAAAGAAGGGCAAAAGAAGAAACAAATGCAGCCTATACACCAAAAATAATCGGGTTTCTGCTCTCCCCTGGGGATTTGTCAAGCCAGGATACAAAGCCAGAGACGAGATTTTGTTTCCGCGGCTATTTTCACCCATTGACCGAAGGTTACTGAGGCGACCGTTGCTACCCTAAATCCACTGCACTGCTTGCCAATACCAGGCCCTCATTGGATTAACATGTCGGAGGGAATTGTGCTGATTGAAGTGATCTTCCGGTGCTGAAGGCTGTTGCTTAGGCAATGCCAACTATTGACGTGTGACTAGGGTGAAATCGGGTCAGAAATCATGCTTGACGATGAATCTTGCTGATTAGTTAAGATATTCTTTTATGGGTTAAGTTTCTAGGAGTGGAACAAAACAGCAAGTTACAAAGGCCAAGGACTTGGTGGCACGTGCGGGTTACGCACTTTCACTCCTTGAAGGTTGCAGGTCATGGATGCTGGTATCAAGAGCGGGAATTTGGATAGGGGGTAGCATGTACACAAGAGTTTAAGTGCAAGTGGGCTTTGGACCCAGGCCTGCATGGAGTGAAAGCCTGGAACTTTTACCTCTATGATTCTATCCTTTTAGTTTCTTCTTCTTTCTGACTTTATTCAAGGGGAAAGAAAGCAGAGAATTTCATCACTTTCGGCCCGGGAAGATGAGCAAGTTGGTGAAACTTGTTTACGGACAATAAGATCGAGATGGGGTGAATACTTGGTCTTCGCCCTTGTTTCTCTTTGAGTGAAAAGGGACGTTGGAGAAAGCTTTTCGTGTACAAATGTTCTAACTACTGGAGACAATGCTCTGAGGATATGACAAGCCCCGGTGGATTCTTTCGGATGTGAAAGCTGGAGTGAAAGGAAGTGCGTAAATTTGGAGGAATTTTGGCCCTAGAAACAACAAAATATTGCCAGGCCAACGGACTTGGATTGTAGTTTGGGGGCTGGGAACTGTCACTCCAGCACATTTCCATTAGCTGGTGCTTGGAACAAGAAGGAAGCCAGAAGTCTGAATTATTTTTTACGGCTCAATAGCTAAAAAAAACTTGTGAAGTCACCGAGGAACTAGAGTAAATAAGGGGCAGTGAAAGGAGCAGTGAAAAGCCTTGGAGGAGGGTGGAGTCAAATTGATAGCGATTCAAAAAAAACTGGGGGTGGAAAAGTGGACATTGTTACGTTACAAGAAGGCTGAACTTGGGTTACTTGGGGAAAAGGTAGTTGGGACGTGATTGAGGCTGCACTGTGAGAGAAAGTTAGGCAGGGCTAACAAGATCTGTGTGGATGTTATGAACCGAAAATGTCTTACCACACTCTTCTTGTAATGTTAATTTATGTGGGTAGAAAAGTTTCAAAGTGCAGTCCTCCTCCCCTCCACTACAGCGGAGCGGCTGAATGGCAGAGGGTGAGTTACGATTAGGCGAAAGCCAAAGCGGAGAAGGAGTACAAGAGTAACAAGGAGAAATGCATTTAACTCTGCTACTTACCCGGCTAAGCGTCGCTGGATGAGGATACAAATTGACGGAAAAGACGCCTCGTTGAGATCGAAAATCCCATTTCGTTTCCACATGAGGAATCCGCACAGAGTCGCACATGGACTGAACGTGGGACGACGTGGATGCACTTTGCGGGCCCATTATTCCCACAATCCCTTGGCTCAGAATCCCGCAAACTAATAAACGCTTCGTTAGCTATAGTTTCCCTCACTTATTGCACAGAGTCGCACATGGACTGAACGTGGGACGACGTGGATGCACTTTGCGGGCCCATTATTCCCACAATCCCTTGGCTCAGAATCCCGCAAACTAATAAACGCTTCGTTAGCTTAGTTTCCCTCACTTTTTTTTTGCACCCCCAACTTTCTCACGCCCAGGCTCCGTTGTGAATTTTATGAGTCACCTTGGTAATTACCAAGGTAATCTGATTCTGAACCGTGATCGTAGTTCACGATCCGGAAATTTACAGTGAATGGGTGGAATATGCTCGCTCAATTTACGGTACATAGAAAATTTTAGTGATGAACGATTGGAAAATGATTCCCAAGTAAAATAGCCTTTGCCAATTCCGTAGCCTTGACAACGAAGGTCCAGTGTATGCAGTACTTATGCGAATGTTTGACATTTGCATGCTGCTCAGATGTACAACATTATCTTGCAATTTATTCACATATTCCAGAGTTGACAAAAGTTTAAAATCCCGAGAACCTACTGTATGTATGCTTGAGCCCAGCAACGTTGTAGCTCTTACGGTTGTCTGAACTGGTATAAAAAATTTGATTTTTACCTCTGGTAGATGATAAGGAAGAAAAAAAATCAGAGATGGGAAATTATGTTGATTTATCAACCCTACCGGAAATAATAACATGCTTTAATGGGATACATGAGCAGGGGTGGAATTATCTTCCTTCAGAAATGTACCGAAAGACCCATCTGAGTGTTCAACGCGGAAGATTAATGCACTAACCTTAGCGAATGGAACAAGTCACAAGGCGAAATCCTCTCGTAGTATGGAAAATTAAGAGGAGGTAAGGCCCTGCTCTGCAATGCGCTAAGGCAATTTAATGTGACCTTTCAGCAAGATAAAGGCACCAGACTCAGATGACTTTGACCTTGACATGGGATTTCCTTATCCCTTCCGTAAGTTTGTCAAGTTTCGGCACGGCTTTTTTTGTAATAAAAACTGTTTCAGATGTTGCAAACGTTAGCAAAGCAAATGAAAGCTTTTTCACCGCTGTTATTTGATTTTAAAGTAGGAACGAAGCGTTTTTTCTTCCTCACGAAGATGTGCACAAGGTTAAACAATTCATGAAATGCTTTTATACATTCGTCAAGAGCTACTTGAATCAAATTGCAATTTTCAGCCGAGGAAGGAACGCGGGAGTTGAAAAGGCCTGGATGCATGAGAATTAGCTCGCGGGAGTTGAAAAGGCCTGAATGCATGAGAATTAGCCAATTTTGTGGAGTCAAGTGCTTGATTTACAGGCTAATGCAAATATTGCTCAGGCGTAAAATTGAACGTTAGTTACTGCGTTAAATTGAACGGGATGAAATAAAATAAGGATGAAAATTCAAGGCAGCAAAATGACTTGCAGCTCAAGTCTGGTTCTGGAAACACTCTCGGAATCAATAGTAGACCTTGGGTGGGGATCATGAAAAAAGGATGCTTCACTAGGTCTGGAATGTCACTTTCTGGTTCTGATATGCATGCTTGCGTATGTCTGCTGGTGCGTACTGGAATTGAAAATTTGAGCTGGAAGTCTTGACACGGAAAGTGAAAAATTCCGAGCTACGTCATCCGTCCCCGCGTGTCTTGAAGTTGGCCGGAAAGGGAAAAGATTTTTATTGGATTTGTGCTACTATTCTTGCATTTTCCGGGCCGGAAACCCTTTAAAGGAGCGACGAGTACGCCAACTAATAGCCACGTCTAGTCGTGGTCAAGTACGTACATACTAGTACATGAGTTGTAATGTCTTTTTGCGGCTTGCATATTACAAAGTCTGGGTTGAGGGAGGGAGGGGGATCGTCTTCATGCTTCCTCGGGTACGTGCACAATCCACAGGGCATGAACCCTGTGAGCTGAAGCAAAACCTCAATGCTGAGGGCACCGCATTCCTTGAGGGTGAAAGTCGTTCTGGTGTACAAGGAGAGCGGAGGAAGAGAAAGTATAGTAGAAAGAAACATTTCCCTATGACAATCACATCCCGAGGACGGACACAGAAACGCATACATTAACATCTAAAATGATGGAAGACGAACGGAAAAGGAAAACAAGTAGCTTTCTGACATCCTCACACTCCCATGTTAAGACTTAAAGACTACAACCTAATCCCTTTTCATCCCCTTCTGCCTTGTGGTGTAATCTTGGACTGTATGCATGAGAATGCAGTTGGTGTTTTCCAATTTGACGGCTTGCTTCATTCCCGTTAGATGATACGGACTGTAGGTTTTGGGCATGGGTAATTTTCTAAGTTAAAAAAATCCTCTTTTGGCACAGTGTTTGCCCACAGAGCTATTCAACCCACGTGTTTTGAGGAAGAAAAAGCACATAGGAAAGAAACTTGTGGAGTTTGTAACCTTGAGTATTTCACCTTACTCGGCAATAGTTTTACCTGAGTAGGAGTCGTCGACGACTGTGCACCATCATACCTAAAAATGCTTATATCTCGGTAACGGTTTCGAATTTTTAAAAACCGTTTGCACCATTGTTTTTTTCGTCATTGACTTAGTCTGAAATCACTTCTATCTCAAAACAGCCAAAAATGATCATTTTTCGTCAAAATGGGAAGGCTAACCATCGTCGATTTTGTGGAAAATGGGCCATTTTCGGTACTTTCTGAGCTGACCGTTGTTTCCAGTTAATTCGACCACGAGAAATGCGAAAACGCAAACGGTTTTTGAAAATTCCAAACCGTTTGGACGCTACAAGCTTTTAAAGTGAAGGAGAAACATCCTCGCCGACGACCGACAGACAAGGGTATGTATGCCGAAACACAAAGTTGAAGCTTTCCCTGGCGATGGATACCATGGAGATTTTTTACATGGTAATAAAACATAGCTCGACATCAGGGCCAAAAGTTGGCTGGAAGAATGCACGATTTCCAAAGACTGGATAGGATGAGCCGGATTTAGACTTTGTAAATTCTTTAAATGCCGAGTTAATGAGGAATGTATACATGGTGTATGCGGATCTCAATAAATCATGTAAGATGCATTTCTGGTGGAAAAAGGGGTGGTGAAAGTTTTCAATGGCTTCATTTCCTCCTCCAAAGTTTTCACTAATGCCGAAGCTCCTTTGACTGTAATAATGTAATGGGATGGAGAGAGCCATTGATGCCGTCGGAAGTGTCAGTTGAAAAGTTTAGAAAGTTAAACGTCGTCACGGAAATGCTCTTCCTCTTGAAAACTTCTCAGCTCCAAGGACTTGCAAAACAGCGAGTGAAGACGTCTGAAGGCATAACATGAGAGAAAGTCCCATTCTCCAATTTGGCTATTGACCAAGGCTAATGCAGGGGAAAGTAAAGCTGCACTTGAGCTTTATCATCACGTGCCGCACAATTTCACAGATTACGTGAAATGGACACGGTACTTACAGCACCAGCAAACCGTCTTACTGACCCTTAAGGGACCACACTGTGTTCCAAGTCAAATGCTCAGTTCAAAATTTTTCAAAAAGTTACTCTTGCGTTACGTGTATGAAGCATGATGGATCGGCAAACACATTGAGGCCTTCACATATTCCAGACCTGAATCTCATAAATGTGTCTGACTTATCGGTTTTTTTTTAGAAATTACTAAAAAGTTGCGAGCTGCGATGATTGACATGGCGGATTCTCATCGCCAGAAACTTCACAATCATACGTTAATCAGAAGAAAGCCTTTGGAATCAGGACTATGCTCCTTCTTGTCCAATTTGGCGGCTGTTTGCGAAAATTCTTTCATGTTTTTCTGCAAAAGACGGAGGGAGAAAACTTATTTAGTTTACTAATCGTGTCTAAACAGTCAGCGCAACTGTCAAGCCACCATAAGCTCCGTAAGAGCTCTGTAAGACTCTCTTATTTGGAAGGCACAATGGCAGACAAACAAGGAACGAGATTGCTCCTTTTGTACCAGCCTGGCTCTATTCTTATGCGCCGTATGGCAGTGCAATGTGTGCGGAAACTAGGACGGCGTTTGTCATGGAAATACTTTATGTGAAAGCACTAACAAGTTTTTCATACTTGGCTTTTAGAATAACAAGTTGCTATTTTTGAAAACTCATCAAGTTATCGCGCCACAGCCAAGACGGAAAGCACCAGGCTACGGAGAAACTTTCTCCTAGGTCTTTTGCCATGCTTTCTCTCTTTACAGGAGTGTGGGACTAGTGTATACTTCAAAACTGCTATCTCAGGTACCCCAAGGCTGAAGAGTGCTCTTAGGCTTGATTTTGTGCGCCAAGACTTGGTCTCAACGTAACGATAACGATACACCAAGTGCATTGAGTAGTCCTGGTGCAAGGAATCTTTTCAGAATGTAAGGATCCTGGATACTTAGGCACTTTGCAGGCAAAACTTTTATGACCACAAGGTGCAGTTCTCTACAGCCTGAGCACGAATACATGTTCATCCTCATTACAATTAGACCACATGACAGTCTTAATGAAGTTACTGGAAAAGGACTATCCAAGGTTGAACTTTAACCATAGCGAAAGTGTAAATACTAATTGCAGTAGCATTAAGATTCATTGCTTTTATAATTTCGGAAAAGGAGATGTGGTTTACGTATAAATCATTTACTTTCTCCTCACGGAGGTGAAAACTTTCAATCCCTTCACTCCCATACTCGACTTTTCAGAACCAGAATCCAAGTTCTCTCTTACAGAGTTTCTGCCGTGAAGCTCCGAGAATCGAGATTTGAATACTTATACAGCCTGATTTTATAAAAATGTAAAAATTGGTATTCCGACTTTGATGCGAGCAGATTTTTCAGAACGTTCACAACCATACCGGAAGTGGAGGCATGGGGGAAAATCGTTTGGAATTTCCTCCAGTGACAAATATGCCAACAAAATATGCTGAAAACTAGGACATGAGAAAAACATTTCCCCTTCTAGGAAAGCATTATCACAGGGTCATTTTCAAACCATGTATCACCATGACCAAAGGAGGAAGAAGATGCACTGAGAGCTGAGGGTCATCATTCAAAGGATCTTTGAATAAGGGCTGCAAACCTTGGACAGTTTCCGGTTAGGAAGGCGTGATTCCGGTCACTTTGCTCCTACCATGAGTTGCTTTCATGCATGGTACATGTCAGAAGGGCTTAGAACTTGTAGCGGCTTTGTAGGCAAATGGGATCATTTGGAATGACAAAATTCGCATTTCGAAAACGTATTGCTGTGTTAGTAGCTTTTAGCCTCGTCGTTAGACGAATTTGAACTTTTACAATGTATCGAAGCCCGACAATGGATGACAGGATGATACCAGCCTTTCATTCCATGCAAATGGATAAAGAGGAACCGAGCCTGGACGTGAGAACCTGAAGATGGTGTGAAATCTTTTATAAAAATCTTTGTTCCTGCACCTTTCTTTGAAGCATGGAAGGAATCGCCCTCAGGCAACTTCTCTGTGACAATATCAGAGCCTGGACGTGAGAACCTGAAGATGGTGTGAAATCTTTTATAAAAATCTTTGTTCCTGCACCTTTCTTTGAAGCATGGAAGGAATCGCCCTCAGGCAACTTCTCTGTCACAATACTAAGAGTATTCCGGGGTAAGATGGAGTTATCTCCATTAAGACGATCCACGGCATGTCGAGTGGCTATCTCTTCATACTTGTCCGTGACATCGTACAACGCACCTATGGATTACAAACACATAATCAAGTCCACGCATGACTGCCCCTCTCTTTCCCCTTTTACAACATGGTTAGTTGTGATTGTGACTCCAGAAGGAAATGACACAAACATGTACTTGACCTATGCACACGCACAAACCTAACAACCTATCAAACTCACACAACCGGCGATTCTCCACTCACAAATCAGGATTAGGACAACTAAAGTGTTAAATGCCCCTCTCATATGGAAATTAGTTTCGTTAGTTGGCATAAAAGGGCATGGGTTTGAACTGAGCCCGAGCGGCTCATCCATCCCATAACGTTCACGCAAAGCCATTTCACAAATTAAAACCCGGGTAACTTGTACTTATCCCTGCGTCAAAGTGACCGATGGCAATGCATCAGCACAGCCCGATTCTCAGTCCAGTGTATAGGGAGCAAGGAGACGATTACAACTTCCCTTGAAGAGCCCTCCTCCCCCCAGAAGGAGCAGATGACAGTCAAGTGATTGTCCATTCCTTGGAGTGGAATTTATATTACTTGGTTTTCCCTTGATGCTTTCACCGCTCCCATCTCCTTTTTCTCTCGCTTAAGCAAGCAACTGCCTTTTATCTGTGCGTAGTTTGCGAGATGTGCAGTGCCATTGTTCCGGAACATTTATCAAAAACTCAAAGTGTGCATGCATTCCTGTCCATCCATCCTCGAAGTAGACAATGCCCTAAAAGAGGCTTCTTTTCACCATTTTTTCCGCTAATGAGAAAGTTGAGTGAAGGCATCCGAAAGGAACATGACTGAACTTGCTCCGTTCATGCAAATCACAGACCATCGAATAACAAGTCGGGAATGCATCGCAGTTCAATGAATGTTGTGATTTGACCATTGCAAAGCATGGTGATATCGATTGCATACCCGGTTTCATGGATTCCTCCAAGTAACAGCGGGGCATCATCCATAAAAAACTCAGTGAAAAAGCCATCTTGGGTATTGGTCTTTGCCAATGGCTAGCAAAATTGTGGCTTTTTTTGTCATGGTGTGCAATCGTATACTGGTGTCCAACAGTGTACTCTTCCCCTGACAACGTTAAGTTCAATGCCAGGACAAAGGAACAACCTCCAGTTTCGAAACCATTACTGATTGCAATTGCATCGTGAATGCACCCGAGTGCAAGAAACGAATCGCATGCAACCTTCAATACGGACCATTTGATGCGAATTTGCCGCTGCAATTTCGTTTACAAGACCTTCAGCCTCAAATGTTCAACTGGCATACCCCACATGAATGTACGTGGTCGGTGAGCAATTTCAATCCAAATAATTTCCCTAGTTTCAAAACATCAGCTTCCGCCTCATCGACATGAATATAATTCAGTCACAATGTCATAATAATGGAATAATCCCCTCCATGTTATGGCACTTTTATTCATAGGTTACACACACGGCCGTTTTGCCCCTACGTCGTTTCTCCTCTCCCTCTGCAATCATAATCATCTCACTATCCTATTAGATCATAGGATGGATTATAAAACACGCCAATGACACGAATACCATCACAGGACTAGGAGCCTCATCTAATACTCAATATAGCGAATAGCACAGGATTTAGTTCAAGACCAAGCAATTTTTAACCTCCATCCGAGCATCGTTTCAAGGATAATTTACCATCCCGGGAAAATAGCCACCCAATCGATTATGCCCGGCAAAAGACCACACAAGAATCGCCGTAACCAACCACCAGTCTTACGACGACAAGTATGCGAGAAGTTGAAAACTAACAAGTTCATGTATAGCTCAGGATGTGGAACTGGAAACATTACCTCTTTACCATTCCCCTTTCATGTGTAGTGACATCTCCATTTTTCTCCGTGCCACAACTTACTTCCGTCCCATTGAGACGAAACTGTTCATCTCTTCCTCCATCTTTCTCCCGAGTTGCCTTTTCTCCTTGCTTTGAGAAGCGAAAGCTAAACCGTTATGCGGGGCAATTTCCACAGTCGGACTGAGGAATGACTGTCGTCATCACTATCTTGGACAGTGGCACTATTTCCTCAATGTGACTACATATAGCAAATCTTCCATCTATCTATTCAACATTATGTATTTAAGACGCCGCGATGAACGTTTCCAATCGTAAAAGAGTTTCTTTCAAACTATCCCTCCTTACTCAAACTGGCGTAAGCAACCAAGATTAATCGACTCCCAGCCCTGAATTCAGTCACCGTAGTCTCATAATCCTCTCTGATAAACTCACAGACTCACACACTTGAGGGAAGAGTGACGCCCATATCTGTTTTTCTGCTTCTTGCACTTGATCAAGTGCATGAAAGATTTGGCTTGTCCATCGTCACAGGGCTGGTTAGGACTCATTCCACCCCTGAATAAGGGGAAGAGCCTGGAACTTGCCCCAGGGCAAGGAATTAGGGGACCAGAACCTGTGAAAGTCCGAGTGATTTGATCAAATTACTTTTTCTTCCATTGGCAGCTCATTTTTTTGGATTGTAAGCCAATATCCAAGTTCGGCCTCCTTGGTCAAACCTCCTCATTGCTTAATGACGGTGCAGTTGAGACTGACACTTGACATAAGGATGTGTATGTACAT
>VRMD01002663.1:0-12647 GCA_009872375.1 Sminthurides bifidus | reverse complement strand
GAAAGTGAAAGCTGATTCAAAGTTTCGAGTTCACATTTCCCTCGCCGTTTCCTCATCTTGAAAGAGATTTGGAAGTTGGGCTATGCCAAGGCTGCTAAAGGACTCGAAGGACTGAAACCAAACTAACCTGAGAAAATTATGTTATAGACTTATTAGTAACTGGCATATTCTATCAGCTTCATTCCGTCCTCAGAGGCCTCTTATCAGCTGGGAGGAAATAGGTCTGGCATTCCAAGCTGCGATAAGAAACTCTTAACTCTGGCTCTTATTCATCGTTCTGAAAATAGATTCCGGTTCTGGTGATTCTCCTGTCTCAAGTTTACAGATTTAAGATTCCGTTCATTTCATTTGTGGTAGTCGATACATCCGCTTTTAGCCGATAGCTGACGCAGAGTGAAAGCCCAGAGTGAAAGTAAGTTGGCAGTGGAGGGAAATTTACCCCCGAGCTTTCATCCGATAACTTTCACCGCAAGTCTTTCAATCGGCTCTCTCTACAATTATAATTATTGGATAGGAGCACAAGATACGCTATTGAGTTTTGCCATCATCCGAACATCTTGAAAAGTAGTTTATGTGACTTTAGACGGCGGTAGTCTATTTTTCAATTACGAGTTGGAATGTCCTACACTCAAGGACCTGTTCTCGAGCAGATACCTTATTCGATGCCTGACTTCGATTAACGGCGAGTCGTGATAGATAACCTTTTTCAATTGGAATTTTACATGTTACATGTTACCTGGTACCTTCCCTCTGCAGAGCTCTGCTAACAGAAAAAGTTGATAGGAAGTACAGCGCATTCAAATGAAGAGTATCGGTTTTCTTTAGGAAAGAAAGTAGTCACAAGTTGTAGTTTAGTGTCTGTGAAACGGAAATTACTTAAGATTCTAAAAGCATATTGTTTCTCTACAGAATCCTTCATGACACCATTCCTATCCTGTTTCCACAAGACGGGACAGAATAAAAGAAAGGAGTGAATTCTCTATCAGCTCCAGTAAGGAGGAAGAAATTTGAAGCTTTTTGTGCTAAAGGCTGAAAGATTTTACTTTTCTTCTCATCCCACACTGCCTGGTGTGTATAACATTCGCATGATTTGTGTACTGTCATTTATTAGCATTCACGCTTTAGTAACTGCGTCAACTTGTATTATTTCAGCTTATTCTGATTTCTTTCCACCCTGTTTCCTTCTTTATCCTGTGTTGTCGTCTTAGGACGTTTTTCCTCCAGACAAGCTTTCCCCTTTCAACTTTTCTCCCATCCTCCCTCCGTTTGCTCTGATTTGAAATCTAGTTTCCTTGAGGATTGAATTACAACAGAAAAACACTTTGTGGGTCCCAACTGAACAAATCCAGACGTTTGACAGCCACAATCTCCTTTGAAACATGTGGAAAAACAACAAAGTGAGTTCTGGGCTTTTATGCAAAGATCCATGCTGCCCATCATCCCTTCACCGTGTTTCTGGACTTTAAACATACTTACAGGCATTTTCCCCATAATTTCGTGCTTTTTAGCATAGGACTTGGAAGTGGAGCAGGGTACGTGTTGTGGATTTTCGCTCTTGAAAGAATGAACGCAGTCCGTTGTCAATTATCACAGCCAACAGAACCTTCAAGCCTGGACATTGTCACCATGGCAACAATGGTGTTCCAACTCTGTCCAAACACAATTCCATGGTTAGTTCGCTCTAGCACCCACGGGTTAACTAATCAAGTCTTACGTAATGACCAGTTTTTTCAACCGAGAACGTCCCGGACTGCAGAGCTATTAAACTCTTTAACTCCGCGAGTCAGAGCGAGCTGGCAATTTAAGAAAAATAAAATATGAGCGTGTTTAATTATTATTCCCAGACATAAAAGTCCGTGATGGGAGACCATTATGGCTGAGACGTAGGCCAAAGCTTTTATTCTAGTCGGGCTTAAAATATTAAGATAAAATGAGCTTTCCCCAGAACACTGCTCCTGGCGATGACTTACTACTGTGGGATTCCCATGCGGTCGTCTTTCTTTTCCTTTCACTGCTGGTGGTCCACGTTTACTCATGCGAATTTTCTCAACTTCTTTCCAGCCCTGGCGCCCTTTTCTCGCACATGAATTCCTTTGGCTCATTTTATCTAATGCTATAAAATAGTGTGTGCAAGATTCAAAATTCAAATTTCTTAAGTTACTTGGCACTACTCCGTGGTTAACGAGCTAAAGTCTCCTCAGCCTTAGCTTTCATCGAATATCGAGCGTGTCCTTTGCGTTAGAGCGTAGCGTATGTCTCATAAATAGAAGCATTCTACATTACTTCAGTTATCGACCATGGTCTTGGTCATGCTAAGGTATTGCAATGTGTCGTAGTTGTTGCTACTAGGTACATGGTAAATAAGACAGGGATTGTTCAAAAGTAGCAAATTTTATTTAACAGGAGATGATTTTTGTTCAATTTGAAATACAAATGAGTCAATAATTTAATATTTTTTCTTCGTGCATGCCATAATGTTTATTAGGTTGTTGTTGTCGAAATTTGTAGGCTTGAGCTTGAAAATGTTGATCGATCTGGTTTTGAATAAATACTTAAATTTTGTTCACAGGCTGGAGAATTTTGCGACTGAATTTTCACAATTGCTTAACCATGGTATCCATAGCCGCCGTATCCACGTCCATAACCTCCGTAGCCTCGACCGTATCCTCCATAGCCATGACCGTAGCCTCCGTAACCACGACCTGAAATTTTACCAAGAACAAGTCAGCAGAAGATAAGCCCAGCCCAAAGAACACAGGAAAGTGTTGCGGCATCATGTGCCTGTTCAGCAGAGTCCACAGCCCGTTTCTCCAAAGACTTCGGAGCAAACTGAGAGAGGATTGTGTAAATCCGGAGAGGAAGGAAACTCTTCCGTCCCAGGGCAGATTGCCGCTGGAGCAGAGCGCATTCACATGACTTAAGCTTTAGCCCTCCTACTTAATCCATCCTCCTGGAGAAAGATGTGCAGTGGATAAAGGAAAGAACGGGGAGGGAGAAGGGGATGATCTGTGACTACTCCCTGCATCCCGGGTAGGTGCTACACCTTAAGAACGATTGGGGTAACGGGAGAAAGTGCCTGCTTACCGTATCCTCCGTATCCACCGTAGCCGTGTCCGCCATAGCCTCCGTAACCACCTGGAATTACAAGATTCGAAGTTATTAGGGAAGGTGTGCTTCAAATCTCAGCTGAAACGGTACTTGCAATAAAATAAGTTCTCACCATAACCGCGTCCGTATCCACCATAACCTCCGTATCCTCCATTAACCTCCGTAGTATCTTCCTTCAGCAGTCTCCAGCTCCTCAGCACCTTGAGCCTTATTGGACTCTTGCTCCTCGGCAGCAAAAGTGAGAGCGACGATGGCAAAAAGTGCCAGGGCAACAAGTAAATATCGGGCCATTTTGTCTTCCGAAATAGGTTGTTTTCGAGAAACTTTGAGAAATGATTTTCAAGATACTTGAATAAACTCTGAGATTGTACTGATGATTTACCTGGACTGATTGCCATTTATATACCTGTGCAAATCAGAACTCGAAAAAGCATGATACTCAACCACCCTGTCAGCATATGCACCTGGGTCGAAAGTTAATTTAATGCTGGATCAGCTGGTACCTTACACATCACTCATGTGACTTGATGAAGCAGATAATTTGAGCAAAAAAAACTAAAACATCAACCTCTAATAGGCTCATGAGATGTGATTCCGTTCCCTGCACTTGACAGGGACAATGGCTCCTGCACAAGATGCATTGTAAGTGACGCTTGTACACGTAACCAAGCGCGGAAATTGACGGACAATGCAATCAAGCATGCATACGTGTTAATACGTTAAGAGCTGAGATAATCATTTAAATGTTGAACGTATTTTGTTTATGTACGGGCTAGCACCTACTGTTACGAATGCAAGGGGCTGCAATCCTTTACTATTTGCCTCATGGCCACTACTTACTGGTTTGCAGATGGCGCCTACCTCACGTGCAATCGTCACATACCTGGGCCTCTTTAATGGGAACGAACATGCCAGCAGCGCAGTGCAGTGCACTCAGCGCAGCGTTATCTGGTTTTGCATTCACGCTTCGCGAATTCACATGCAATTGGCAGGTATTCATCTCATTATGTGCGGCAATCATTCTCACCTGTTTGCTAATTGAATCACCTGGGTTTTATTTCGATCCTTTGAAGGTTAAGTTCGAATCACGGCTTGGCATAGTTTTTGAAATAAGATCCCCCGCTACGAAATGTATTTGCCTAGGGGTTCAAGATCATGCTTGTAAGATAGTTGGCCAAACAAATCCAAAATATTGCCAATCAGATTCGAGATCATAGAGGAAGAAGATATACATAACGGTTCGTGGATGCAGTCTTAAATGCATTATGGCCATCACCTATTTGCAAAGTTTTTGATAAATTGCATAAAAACCAATACTGGTCATTTGACAGGTGATTGATTCTTGACGTGACATTTGCCAATGCTTTGAGATGACCTGATGCTGCAATCAATCAATCAAAGTGGTAATTAAATTACTTCATTTGAATGTGAGCTGGCCAAGCGTTTTTTAGCAGTGACCTGGTCACAGGTCAGAGGTACAGTTACATGGGGTAATTCTGCTTGGCGATGGTTGTCATCGTCACCTGCAGTTCTGTTTTTGCAACTTAGTGGAAAAATCCTACATACAAGGCAAGCTCATTGCTGCACTGGTTTTTGGTTGCAATCTGCATTCATTCCTTGGCTGTGGCCATTTTTCAACAATCGCATATATCCTTAACCTCGTTTACGGGTCCCGTGCCGTGCCACTCCGTTACGTTCGTTGTGGCAATCGACGACTAATTGTTTCATGTTTTGGCTTGTAGTTAGTAGTACCTAATAAAAGCAGAGGTGTGTCAACTTCCCCTTTGGTCTGATGGTGTCAATCACTGCTTGTCCCTTCCCACCCCACAAAATGTCACATTTAAACTATGAACGTTTTCAGTAACTGTCGGATTCGTAATTTGTGGTTGCACAAATTGCTCCTTAAATAAAGGTTTACCGCACTCTCAGGAGTTTTTGACCATTTGGCCACTGCTGCAATTTGTAATATGAACCAGTGTCATTTGCGCAAGCTGAGATTTAGCGAGGTTGCCTTTAAGTGGTCATGTGCAATCGATTGTCATTTGTGGCCAGTGCATTGACTTGATTGCGATTTAAAACCTTGATACAAATTATCTGGTCAACGGCTTCATCCACCTGTAATGTACTTGCGACACAAAAGGATTTGAAAAAATCAAAAGCTACTGAACTACAATGTGCATATTTTTGTGACTGCATGCTTGATTCCGAAATTTCAAAAAACAAATTCTTTCCATTACCGTTCAGAAGATTGTTGACTTACTTCGTTTACCAGTAAGACAATACTCAAGAGATTTTGCTGGGAGCATAACAAAAACAACATGATGTTTCATGCCAAGTCGTCTTTCGTCACGCTTGAATCTGTCTGCAAGCAAATTATAATTGATGCAGAACATTGTTTTACTTGAATAAAGAGGAATTAATAGGCAAGCCGTCAAATTAAAATGTCAGTGGAAGTTGGAAGTGGAAGTCAGCATCCGTGCATCCAAGGCAAGGGACACCAGGCTCGAGACGTTACAATTTGCGCGTGAGTAACGTCAACATACAGCTCCCACGCAAAGATTCATTCAGCCATGCGGAAAGACGAAGAAATGACTGTGACCGAATTACGCGTGCTGTAACTCAGCACTGACGTTGTATCAACAACTCCTTGCCTCAGGTAACCGGTTGCAAATTCCTTGTTTTCAACATTGTACCTTATGAACTTTATGCCAATAAGCCACCGACTCATATTTAGTGGTTGGCTCGTAAATTAGCAATTAAACCGCATTGAGTATGTGACTACGGGCTATGGCACTGTGGTGGCAAGAATGATAGTTCGGTGTAGTGACACAGGTCATTTATGCAAAAAGTTGGCTGTCTCGCCATTGTTTGGATTTTGCAAGCTGTTGTTGATTGTTAATGGCTGGCTAGGCGGATGTTCTAGATGTATTTAAATTCCTAATTACAGCTTTCAGGATGTTTCTCAATCTTATTAGGCTTTTTGACCGCTGCACCAACTTGATTGTTGCACGTTGCAGCATTACGTGTTGGTATACACGTAATACGCAAGCAGTGGTTTCTCACTATCTTGGCATTGTTGTGCTGCTACGCACTTTGCGTTGGCTCACTGTAGGCAAAGGAAGCAAGCGGCAAAGGTATTGGAAGCCCTTACACAATTTTCCACTTGAGGACAAGCCTGTTGTTGCGCGAATATTCTTGTGCCATGTGATAACGAGAGGATAGGAACAAAAACAAAGGAAGCATATACGAGCAGTATGATATGATAGCGTGCTAATCACAATGAGGTTTGTTTCATTTCAATTTCTTTCTGTTACTCCGACTGCTGACGTAATGATTGCAGAGCATATATAAATCTTTGATTTACCGTTCTCAAATATCATTGTTTTTCCGCCAGGCGAAAGTGACGCTTCAGACAAAGATCAACGAGGAAACGGATCAACGTTTGCAAGTGAAGACAAGTGCGTAGTTGAAACGACGATATGGCCAAAGGCTGTTTGCTAGTTTTGTGTATTTTGGCTGCAGTTGCCATAGTGTTCGCCACCGAAATTGAGGAAAAGAAATCCGACGAAACTTTGGCCACTGCCGAAGGCCGGTATTACGGACATGGGGGATACCACCTGGGTATAGGTGAGTTCAGTGTTNAAAGAAATCCGACGAAACTTTGGCCACTGCCGAAGGCCGGTATTACGGACATGGGGGATACCACCTGGGTATAGGTGAGTTCAGTGTTTTTCAAAGCTAAAGTTATTTGTTTGTCCATGCTGGTTAAGTGGAGCTAAGCATCGCGATATTTTTCGGCATCAGGGTATCCTTACTACGGAGGCTACCGTGGCTATTATGGAGGTCGTTACGGCTATGGTGGATACGGTCACTATGGACACGGAGGCTACGGATATCCTGGACTAGGGCTCGGTATCGGTTTTGGTCTAGGTAAAGTCGTTTTTCTGACCGGCTATTCATCGTTTTTATGACAATGAAACTTATTCTAGTCACTGACTTTGTACCTGTTCGACCATCAGCCTTTCATGTCATTAACTCTTGTTACGTAACAATCACAAAATTTTGTACATTTAATCCGCGATAGCCTTACTGACATACGACTGGACACCATGCCCCGCATTACTGTACAACAATTAACTGTTTTACCTGACGCGACCGTTAGTTCCTGGACAAATAGCTGAGAATAAAATCAAACTCTTTCCAGAACCAACTTGACCGCAAATGACTCCAGACTTTTTCTATTTCCATGCCGACCCTTTGCATTGACCATAAATCACATCATGTTAATGGAACTAACACCTACTTTAAATGTTTAAATTCAGGAATAGGAGGCTATGGAGGTCATGGATACGGCCACTTCGGTATCTACGGTTAAATCTTGAGCTTTCTCTCCTTGACTTCCTGTATCTCATCCAATTTGTTTTACCTCATCGTCATCCGAAGTCCATGCAGTGCTTCTTCAAAGACCAACTGATATTATTTATACTTCTTTTTACTTTTTTATAAATCACGACCTAGCAAGTATTTCCAATATATCTTTGTAATAAAACCTTGGAGTAATAACTTGTACCTTTTTCATTCATTTCTTCTTGTAGTACTTGTAAGATAGAAAAAATGAGGAAGAAAGGATCTGCGACTAGGTGGAGGACGGTACAAGCGTAAAAAAACTTCGGCATATCTCGAATGCAAAAGTCCCAACATGTTGACTCTCTTCATCCCTCTCAGCCTCAATCCTACATCACCTCAAGATTCTTCACCCCCCGAGCAAACCCCCCATACCCGCTTCAACTCTATGTAACTGCATACATTCATTCTCCATCATCTTCCACATCCTTTAGCTTGTATTCCCAGTTCTAATTTCCCGTTAATCATTGGCTCATTCAAGCCTCTTGAATCTACAACTCGGCAAGCACCCTGCACACAAGCCTGCGACTCCATAATGAGAACATTGTCTTAAGTTGGGTTAATGCTCCGGGTAATGTGCCTGCCCTCTTTGGAGTTAAACACCCTTGAGTTAATGGGATTACAGGTTATAACGTTTTAGATGGAGACATATGAGATGGGTGGAAGCTTTTAAATAAGACTTAATCTAATGTACAGCCGACCGCTCTATAAATTGTGGCTCCCAAAAGAACGGATTTCTTTGTCAGTAATTAAGTCAGGACTTTTACGCTTTCCCCATGCAGAATTAGACACTAGCCCAAGGAAGGAAAGGCAGGCGGAATTAAAAGAAACGCGCCCTTTTACTCCACACAGAGAAAGAAAAGAGGGGAAAGTTGAATCTTTTCACCATTTCTTCCTCTTTTCCTCCTCTAAATTCACCCACAATTTACCACCAAACTTTTCCACACACAGGCACCATCCCGTAGTTAGTTCGTTTACCTTCTTTCATTCCTTCCGCTGATTTCTTCTGGTCCAGGAGACCAGCTAAATAGCTTTCTCGCCCTGCATTCTAAAATCCTAACCACTTGAGTCCAGCCCAGCAGTCCCACCTCCTTCATTCAGTCCCAAGGACCAGATTGCAAACACACAAATACCCAAGCAAAGACTGGAACTCCTTCCTCCTCCTTTCCCTTCACTTGAAGCTGAGCTTGTTCAAGGGTGTAATATTTCATTATATGAAGATTGTCTAATCCTTTTTTCAAAGATTTGAGCAAGTAAGTGAGAGTAGGCAAAATGACAGAATTATGACTCGCAACTTTTTTCCAAGGGGAAAAACGCTTTACGAACACTTATCTGTATAAAATATGACGCGCTCTTCATGAATCTTATTAAGATAGCACCAAAGAATCAAGGAACCACATCCAATCTCACACCCGCCCCCACCCACCACCCACTTACTTTTCCTCCCTCCGTGAGCTACATGTAGTGCATGCTTGACTCGCTCCGGAGCTGGTTTTCGCTCCTGTATCCGCAATTGCAATGTGACCCGTGTTTTTCTTCCTCCTCATCCCCACCCCTTCAATGTCTTATGCAGGCTTTTAGTCCCCGATGCAAAAACTTATCCCGAATCATGTCTTGATATCACGCAAACATGCTTAGTCTGCTCTTTGTACTTACCCACTTTCACCGCAGCTCAACTGCGCTTACTTTCACTCCCGGGTATTGGAGGTGCCTGTGATGTGGAGAGTGGAGGAGAAAGTTTCAAGACTTTTTTCCACACCAGTATTTTTTATATGTCACACCCGAAGCTTCCCGCACTTCATCTTGTTACCATCACGTATCTTTTAAGCGCCGTAACAAGATGACTGACTGTTGAAAAACTGTTTAAGTGTCATTGTCATCTCGCTACATAAGTTGAGCTTTAGAAATTTAGTTCCATTACCTCTGATTTCAACTCCAGGAGAAAGAAACCTCGGAGCAGGTTGGATGCTTTGAACAAATCTGGAATAACGGTAATTTCCACCAATCTTCCGAGGCGACAGGGAAAAATTATTATCTGCGAGGTATCCCTGCTTCAAGAGGCTGTGTAATTTCAGGCTTGTGCCCTAAGAAAGGGCCTTTCGCGTAAGAGCAGATACAGAGTTGATTTTTTTTGTAAGAAAGCATTTTTTCTACCACTCTCTCCTCCACTAACAAGGCTAAACTCTTTGCCGTGTAAGAGATAAAGTCAAATCGGAGTAAAAATTATGACTTGAGCCACAAGAGTAGCTTTGTGATGTAGACGTGGAGACCGGGTTGGTCCTTTGCTGAAGATCCCAGAGATGCACTGATTGTATCAGTTTTTCCATATAAGAGCAGTACTTCTCTAACCCCGTGAGAGGGTGAGTTGACTTATTCGCCCAGCCTAAGCTCTTTGCACACCAGGTTCCTGTGGTATGATATGCTGGAAAAATATTTTTCTCCCCATAAAAATCCAGATATACGTAAGAAATGGCTAATATTCGTCTGTGGTTGCATAAACCTCGTAATGGACTTTTGTACTTGTCTGATTGTGAAATAGTTCCCGTTGTAAATGTCATCCTCCCCTTACCACTCTCTTGGTTCCTGGTCTTGGAGCTCGGCATCACCTTCATGGAGAGAAGTCAGCATGTATGTACATAAGTTCCTTTCGATGCTGGTTTGCAGATCAGGGAGAAAGTAAAAACTACCCGTTTTTTCCTCCTCCTGCTTCCGTTAAGTAGGATAATTGCATATAGCTTTTCCTAAATCGGTTCAGATGATAACCACAAGCAGACGATATTTCAGTGTGATGTTGCCGCAAGTTGCCACTTGCTCTTAGACTGGCAGGGAGCAAAATGGCTTTGGAGGCTTACAGATTGCGGGAATTGTCACGCTAAATTCTTGAGAACCGGATGATGGCTTTTAGGCTGGAAGAAATCAGGAGTTTTTTTGCTTGCTCAATAAATTCCCGGGCTGAAAGTTATTCGATGAGCTGATGATGATGGCACCGCAGAGTTGAACTAATGGCCGCTATGATTTAGTCCCGGTGTCATTTTGAAAGGAAATCCTAATTGAATTGTCGGGACTTGGTCTGTCTCCTAGGGATGGGAGACGCGGGTGCTGAGGACAGCTGGGATGGAGCTCGGATTGCGAAACGGGAATTGGTCTGATCCCGCTAGATGAGAACCTGAGAATCGAAACTGCTAACCGTTTCTTTCATCAGCGAATTTTATCTTAATCATTATTTTCTTTCGCTGATTCTTCGTGCTTATGAGCTTAAATGATGATGGAAGTGGTTGAGAAATGTTGGCTTGCTCACAGGGAAAAAAGTACTTGGTTAAAGGGGCGGGACTTGGGAATATAGGAATAGAAGAAATGAAACTAAAAAGGCATATTTGCCTGCTTCCTTGGAAAAAAATCCAGTCGGTGGAGAATCTTTTCTAATCATTGAAAGTCACGCTTTGGATTTATCTCATTTATCCTATTTTAATAGTGATTGATTCGAGAATCAGGATTCTGTGCTCAAACAAGCTAATAAATTCTACCAAATTACCTCCAATCATTTCCTCCTGTCAGCGTTTTTCTTCTCCTCTGTGTAACTTTCTTGAATACTGATCCCTGGCGCTTCTTTCACTCTGCCTATGGCTCGGAGACTTTCTCCATAGTGCGGACGGAACAGAAACCCTGGTGTCTGCTTTCACTTTCAAGCGTGTTCTCTGAACGGATCTTGCTATGGAGTGAATGCGTTTGCTAAAATGGCAAAGGAGCGTAATTTTTTACAGACAGGGACATCTTATTAGATGGATTCTGGGCCTTGTTAATAGAATCGGTGCGTTATGCGTATGTTTACTAGGCTGCTGAGATGATGAGCAGACGAGGAATGAGAAAGGACGTAATACGCGTTTCACCGATTGTGAACGAGTGAAGTGCTCAAGGGTTCGCCGTTGCCTAACCCCTAGCCAGAGACTGTCCTCTCGAGCTCCGGTAACCCAGCTTCCTTGCTGGTTACGTCTCGAGTCCCAGTCCCAAAACCGAAGATGCAGAATCCTGTCCAGGCGAAGCGATGCGTAACACAAATAACCAAGACCAAGGTGTTTGCTGTTCCGTGTCCATTTATTAAGTGGTGCTNAGGCGAAGCGATGCGTAACACAAATAACCAAGACCAAGGTGTTTGCTGTTCCGTGTCCGTTTATTAAGTGGTGCTGAGAAGCTCCAGGACATTCAACTTGTAGTTGAATGTCCAGCACTCTCAGTCACTAACTCCGCCCACAACAATGACTCTGCTCTTACTCTACTCTTTCATGAAACAACAAATAGGAACAACATGGGTTTTACGCTATGGTACTGTTATGTGTAATGGACCTGGCATTACACTTCCGGCCCCTTTCGAGAAAAAATTTCACGCAGTGAAATTTTTTCGGCTAGTGCTTGTAGATTCTTGCAGATGAAGGTTAGAAACCTTCCTAGCTAACCTCTTGACCTTACGTCTTACATTACGCTTACGGTTCAGAACAATCCTCTTGTCGGGATTGTTCTTATAAAACTCCTTCCTTGCTGCTCGATTAAACTTATTTGTACAGACCCTGTGATTATGACCAAACTGTTGACAATTGAAACACGGAAAATTCTTTTGATTAACAATAGTATTACTGGATACCACCGAGCTTGCTTCACCTTCATGAACAATTAGACCTTCCTTAATCTCTTCATCCACTATCATAGGCTCTTCATTTACTGCACTGATAACTTCGGAATCCCTTAGATCCCAAAACTGACTAACTTTGCTAAATTCGGACCGCCAATAATTTAAATTTACTCCTTCATGAACAAGAAAATTTTGATTGAAAACATGCTGAGACGCTAACTTTGCCATGACTGCTGTCGGAATTATCCCGCTTGGAGGTTCATCAACCTTTTTGGCTAGGTCCTCCCTCCAACAGTACAGCTTAGTGTAACGGACTCCAGCATTTGGACTTAAATTAGGAAATAAATCTAATTCCTCACTACATGAAGAGTAAACTGGAAAATCCGACAAATTCATGGCCAATGATTGAGATTCCTCAAAAACTTCTATCATGAAGAAATCCGCATCCAGACTTGTTGACTGAAATACAGAATCGACTAAACTACTATAAGACTTGACAAACGAACGCGAC